>JAVQJG010044033.1:0-20425 GCA_036024015.1 Craterocephalus amniculus
ACTAATACTGTGATTTCATTTGACATTTAATCTTTTAAAATACCAGCTTGAGTTCAGTGTTCATACAGAAAGATGTTATTCAGCTCATTTCCACCACAGATTCTCATCTTTCTCTACAGGGTTTCTGTACTGCACACAGCTGGAGTTTCACACTGATGCCACAGTACACACAGGTGCACACACTGCAACCAGCAGAGAACGCATATCAGACAATGTGTGGCATTCAACCACCGTTTGCTGCCACACCTGTGTTTGGTAAACTAGTGGCTTCTCGGACTGACAGCTAATGCCTCATGCTATTCGGTTCTAAACAAACAAGTCAATTCCAAACAGTGGCTCATTATTTTACAACTGTAGGAATTTATAAGGTGTATTAGAGCTTAAATTAGATCCAATACTCTTTCTACGTTTTTAAAATGTCTGTACATTATCCAGATCTGAACTTAAATAATATTTAGATATAAGAATATTTATTCACTTCGTCAAGACATTCACAAGTTGTAATTTTCTCTCTGAGCTCCGCTTCAAACTCCGTTCAAGCCCGGCTTGAGTTTGGCATGCGGTTCATCTTTGCCCCCCTCTAAATAGTGGGATGGGGCACCACAGTTGTAAAAACAAACCACAGCCCATGGACAGCTACACAAATCTATGTGTTGACATGGGGCAATGTTTGGTTATGTTACTGGACCTAAAAATAAGACTACGCACACATTTCATATAGCTGTGATAAATAAATCAAACATTTCTGATATTCTTGGTATATTTGGTTGTTCTTTTTGCTTCTTTGAGTCACTTGAATGTGGTAAATGTGTTGCATCAATACAGTATCATTTACATCATATCACAGGGGCATGGATTGACTAAATATTTGAAACAACAGGAAAGCTGTGTTCTTTGCATTATTAAACCGTTTTTAGTGGGACCTGATAAATTCACTCACATACTGAGCACAAAGAAACTATAGTAGGTTTAATTTCTATATATTTTTACATTTCATAAACAATGTGGATGTAGCTACAGCCACGTTACCCACTGGTTTGTGTTCTATTGTCTCAAAGCTTCACGTTTGCCATGTGGTAATCACCAAACCGGGTGTCTTCAGAGCATGAAGGAAGCAGTAAACCTAGACAAGGTTTGTCTTTTGATGAAAATGTATACACCTTCAGAGCCAAACATTTTATAACATTGTTTATACCAATTTACAGAAGTTTTTCCTAGATTAACACATAGCACATCATTAACAACAAAAAAAACATGGCTAATGAAAAACCAAGTCTGAGTAATTTCAAAGTTTTGAATGGGAATCTAAAGAGAATCATAGTTGTTTTTGTGGCCATCACCAGGTATTGGTTCATTGTTTTAAGGGTTTCGTGACAAACACCGCTGCCCTTCACTTGCGCTGGGTTGTTTCAACATCGCTGCAACACCTCTTTCACAAGTTAAGTATGAGAATTAGATTGAGTTTGTAAGAAGTAACAGAAAATAGTTGCTAAATATGCCTCAACAACTGTTGTAATTCCAACAGCTACAAACGTTACTTAAACCTTTCCTCACAGATGAGAGCCAGAGGAGAAAAAAAATATTTTTCTCTTCCTTCCTGGACAAAATAAAATTAACCTATTACTTGAGAACATAAAATTTGAAACCAAGGTCAAACAAAGAAAAATCACAATAAAACCACCTGCTCCAACACTGGTGTCTCATTCCATCAGGAGAAAACCTCGGCTGCTTCATTTTTCTTTTAAGTTCATTCTTCAGAGGAAACCCCATGTGGCATGCAGCCAGAGATTAGATCTTAGATATTAGCTCTCTAATAAGTGGAAATTAAATCTATTTTTTTAAGATTGCGACATAAAGACAGAAACAAAAAGATTAATTTTTTATGAAAGAGCATCTCATTACCTCTCCATCATCCCAATTTATCTTGCCAGATGAAGGATCTGAATATCCAACAATCTTTAAAAAATTTTCCCAACTCACCTGTACGAGGCCTCTGATGTCCATGGATCTACAGCATTGTGTTTTTTCTTTAGGTTACTGAAGAATTCCTCTTTCCATAGAGGAAAAGTGACTGGCAGAAGAACACTGCCAAAAATTCTAGAACTGGATTAACACAGACCAGCTATATACTAGATTTTCATAAAATACTTATGCATATTTTAATCATAGACAAGTGAACACCACAGGTTCAATATATGGCACGACCCCCTCTAAGGTATTTTTTTCTCTATTCTTTCTCCTGCCTCTCTAACACATTCCCAAATACCCTTTTTCAGGTTTATGGAAGCAAAAATGTAAAATGCTCAGATGAAAGTTTACATTTCCACAACCTGTTTAAAATGGCCACACTAATTATTTTATGTTGACATCACTTAGTATACACTCATTATAAAATAAAACACATTTCCATTAATTCTATGTACTTTCTAAAGAATACTATCTTTAAAAGTAGCTCTTACCTTATCCACAGTCCCTAAGGAAACCATGTCAAAAACTGACACTTCAGTCCTAATGCTGCAGCAGTATTGTAGAAATAACTTATATTATGAATATATATTGAATAATTGTTGACTTAATTATAGAGGACAGCATGTCCTTAGACATACATTTAATTGAAATTGTACTTTAACCAGTCTCAACATTAGAGCGACCTGACCTGGTTGTCCTTACATCAGTGCGGTTGTGGCTCACTTGGCCATGAATATGGGATCTCTTGAATGTGATGCCATGTACTGGTATGCTGGTGGAGGACCTTTTGGGCTCTGTGGATGGCCAGGTGGGGCCATGGTGAATTGAGCCCTTTCCGATGCACCCCGCAAAAGTTTAGTCTGTTTGAGTACTGGAGACTTTGGAGACCAGGTCAACTCCTTGGGATGTGGGACGCCTCCATGGGTCACCTGGCTGAGCTTACAGGCTTCAAATACAGCAGAATGCAGCAGCTGATGTTCTTGCAGAAGCTAGCATAAGAAACCCTGACCACGAACCACCATTCCTATTTCTGCTGTGAGGTTTGTGAAATATTGTGAGACATATTATTTTTAATTATTTAGTAACTAAAGCATCATATAATAATAACAATAATAATAATAATAACTGTGCATTTGTAAAGGCTGATGAAATTGCATATTTAAAGTAAATAAAACACAAATTAAAGCATTACAAACAAGAGCCAACAAGCAGCTCTGTATAAGGATGGCTGCTATGCTGGTTTTGGGGAAACTTGCAAAAAAGTTTAAATCCCCTAAAACTGAGACTTCCAGATATGCCCTCCTCCACAATTTTCAGTAGTGCTTCAAGTTATTGGTTTACTCAGTAAAATTAAACCTCTTTCCCGATGCTTTTTGCAAAGTTTATCAGTTTGAGGTGAAAATATTTGTATATACAAAAGTTTAGCTGCGATTAACTTAAAGCTAATAATAGTAGAAATCAAATCCTTTTTACATTAAGATATCTAAGAAAAATGCATAGCCAGCTCTATAGTTTGATAGTTTTGATATTTTATAAGCTTACAGTTTAAGCTACGCAGACTCCAAAAAGTATACAAACAGATCTGAAATGCTGCATCAACAGGGAAACACATGAAGTTATGTGCACTTTGTAATTCTGGAGTAAATTCTAATTTTTATGCACAAATCCTAAGCTGACAAAGTGGTCAGGACTAAAACGGATTCAACAGTGTTGACAAAATACCCTGGAGAGTAAGGCTGTGTTTTAAAAATTTACTTGCGGCAAAAGGCCCCACATACCTCTATTCAGCATGACCTTCTAAACACTCAAGTTTCACCTTGTGTTATAAAGCTTTTTTGGTTAATAACTGTAAATATTCAGGCATTATAATCTTTCCATATCACTTCTTTATATATACCTCTTCTCTTCATCCCTGAGGATGGCTGAAAGTGAAATGTTGCCAAACTGGCACAATGGACACTCATGCCATTACATTATTCCAACTGTACTGGTTGATGCCCCTACATGTAACAAAAAAAAGGCCACACTCACAAGAGTAAGAATATTGAGTATGTGCTGATCAAAGGAGCAGATGCAATGCAATGATACTGTAATATGGCCTCACATTAGAAAGAGGACAGCAGCACATTCAAAGATATAAAATAACATTGTTGGAAGGTGTTGTCATACAAAGAGAAATAAAAGAGAAAGTGCTTCTATTAAAGTCTTACTGAGACACAACTAGAACAGCTTCTGTAAGTGCTCTGTTATCTACTTTTTAATACTGAATAAATCAATTTAATAATTTAATTTAATAATATCTAATATCTGAAACTTGCTTTATTCTAATGACTCTGTTTATAGATGGTAATCAGATATGTTCCAGCTGTACAGCTCCAACCCGGGCATAAATACACTCTTAATGGATTAAAGATGTAGAAAAACTACCACATTTGTAGGTGTGGGACATAGGCCTAGAATACTTCAGCAGCGTTAATGCAAATGGGTCTTGAGCTACATTGAAGGACCACCTACTCACCTGACATGCCTCCACACAAGCAGCAGAGTCTGTCATTTTTTTCTTGTTCCTCCAGTGTCCAGAAAACAAATTATGCGAGTCCCCTCGTAAAGGATGCATTTTTCAAAGAAAACCTCCAGCTCAACTTTACGTTATGTGTGACAAAAAAGAAATGTAGCTTTGAATGCAATAACAAAGCTTCATGTCCTCCCTGCAGGTTCCAGGTTTTGCTTCTTGAGCCTTATGTTCAGAGCCAATCTGTGCATATTTCTGCTCCCTATGCTGAAGTTTTAATGTAAAATAGTGTAACATGGAGTGTCAGAGCAACGCAGATGGGTGTTGTTGGTGCACATGTATGAGGAAGTTGGGTCAGTTTTTGTAGAGGAAAGAGCAGTTTACCATTAATCAGGCTTCTTCCGCCTGCAGAGACAGGTCTAGTGTGCAGAGCTTCCATAACACTGAACTGCAGAAGACCACAAATCTATCATGTAAAGCTACTTTTACTTTTCATATCACATTCCGTTACATTACAGAAGTTGTCAGAGGGCAACTCTGAAGAGCACAGAGAAGAACAGAGAAAGAGATGATGAAATATGTACACACCACAGATAATTCCCAAATGGATAAAAAAAAAAAAGAAGGTAAGATAGAGATGAAGAGCTGATTACACAAAAGGGTTAAATGTGAAACCAATTTTTAGGGCAGTAAGCTGCCTGGTTACGATTTAATGACTATGTCAAAGCAAAGCATGAAAAAATGTAATTCAGGTAAAATAAGCAAAATAATCAGTTGGATTAAGCACACACATGGGTATCTGAGATTTCTTCACACATACCTGCCTAATAAAACTGTAGCAGGAGTTCTTGAGTAGTATTGTTCAGAGTTGAGATAGAGCCTTTCCTAATTCAGTCAGTCCCATGTCCGATAAAAATGGAGTTAAAACTTGCTTAACATACTGCAGTGTATAGGTTACCATTTTTACCTTTAAAAAAACTGATGTTCCTATTTACAAAACATGATCAGAGATGTGATTTGATTGTATGAAATATGCCAAAAAATCCTGTAATAAAATACTTTGGCTGGTCTGAATTAAGGCTGCTGTTGGCTTACCTTGTCTCCCACTTTGACAATCCTCTTCCAAACTGGACCTTTAAGTCCCTCCAACAGCCAACAGTAACATACACTTGACCAAAAGATGAGTGCAACTTTTCTTCCACGTGAAGCACTCAGTTTAAGCGTCCTGATACGTTCTGAACGTTGCAGACAGCCCATTTCTGGCTACTTTACTGACCATTGACTCAATTTGCCAAGGCCATTGTGGAATTTTGAAATGTGCCGTCAATTTTTGGCATTACTGCTGGTTCAGATCAAAACTTTGACGTTTCAATTATACTTGTTGCAGGTATTCATTCATTACACACACACTATTTGTTCATGCATTCCTAAGACAATGTTTCCCACGCACCATAACTTCATCTTTAACCATTCAAATTTTTGACCATTCATTCAATCATGGCTATATTGTTAATGACTAACTTCATTTATCCAAGAACACATTGCCAACACACATGTTTCAGGCATTTTGGATAGGTTTTAGTTTCTGAAAACAGAAAGGATAACAGAAATGCTTTCCTGCACACATACCACAATAATTAAAAGTTTTTTAATTCCCACTTTATTTGAATAGGTTAAATGACACAGTACAAGGTTACCGAGTAGAGATGAAAATAGTTTGCAGGATAGGAAGAAAAAATGAAAAAACATGGCTAAATAAAAGGCCTATCAGCAGAGGAGCCTATCTGAATTGTGAAGCTGGTCAAAAGTCTGATCAAATCTGATTGCTTATTCTGTGAACCAGAAATATATTTATATGATACGATGAAAGACATACTACACCCATGTTATGTGAGGTTTTCTTAAAAAGGAATACAAACACAAACCTCTTGGGACACCTTTCAGAAATATGCACAGCAAGAATCCCACTCTGTTCTCACCAACAAATCCAGGCTGAACAACAAAACTTGCCATGAAAGCAAGTTAAAGCGAAGAGTACAACGATTATTTATGTTTTTTTCTTGCATTTTAGCGAAACCAAGGGTGAAATAATAGGTCAGAGGTGTTTGGCATAATGCTTTAAAGCAGAATACAGTTATAAATATATATCACAACAAGAATAAGAAATGATAGCTCTTCATGGAAAGTCAGTTCAAGGAATAGATCAGATAATCATAAAAATAACTACTATTAAAAGATTACACCCTCTCTGCCAGTAAATCTTACTGTAAATTTAACCATTAAAGGGACTATACCCGATTTCACGTCCGGCTAGCTTAGTTAGCGATAGCGGCTTTTTTTTTTTTTAGCTTTTGTGTGACGGTTTTTCTTCGCTAAGGGGTTTAACTTTCATAATTTGACTCCTGATCACTAGGGGAACGCTATTACTGGCTGATCGGAGTCTGGACGTTCCAAAAATTAACCCGGCAGAGAAAGCGCGAATGCTAAAAAAACTAGCCGCTTTCGTAAACTAAAATGCCCTGAACTCGTACATATGCGCAATCAATGAGTCATTAATTGTAATGAAATTAACCCCTTTACCACATACTATACCACGTAGAAAACCATTTTTCTTAGAAAGATTAAAATAATATCAGGTATAGTTCCTTTAAAGAATAAACCTAACCTGTCCGCAAAAGTATGTGGTTGCTCATGTTTTGTCACGTTATTTCCCATATGAAAAATCAATTTTTGACATTTGGAAATTCATTTAGAAAGCATCTGAAAGTAAATATATCTAAGATTTGGTTATTTTCTTCGCCATTTATAGATGTTAGAGGAACACCTGGTTGTACTTGCTAGAAACTGCAGAAACATCAAACACTTTTTTACAAAAAAGGAAGGGCTAATAAAACAGAAAACTATTTTAAGTTTCACTCACTAAAATACATATCGTGTTGACAGTGATCCATGTTAGTGGTGTCCACACTGTACAATAACAACAAAGCTAATGTCATGGCATCATTTAAGAGCTATAACATGTTGTGTGCCACATTACCACAGTCAATGACAGGCAGCTGCCTTCTCACATGCAGCAATTAAACAGTGCCTATCATGTTCCTCATTGCACTAAACAGGAGGATGCGAGTGAGAATCCTTTTTGTTGGTTTGTTATTCAGAATTAGCCAACATTTCTATTCTTTTATATGCAGCTATAAGCACATTTTTCTAGCTGGTTCTTTTTCCTGTGCAAAGAATATGCAGAAATTTTTTTTATTAAATGCAATCTTCCATCTAACTTTTTGTTTTCTCAATAACATATCTTGAAAGTCAATAGTTATGGATTGTTAAAAGTTAAAAGATAGAATGAAGTCTTTTACACGAAGATGCAACAATATGCACTGGTTATTCCTTTATAAGCACTTTATAGAGCCCTGTAAATCGTAATATTTTATCATCAAATGCGTAGATATTCCAACACATATTATTCATTTATCATATCTGATGAAAACAAAAATTACTGGAAATAAAAATAAATACATTTTATTATACCTAAAACAAAACAGTACACATGGCTGACATGCCACATTCAAAGCTGAAGACAAATGAGGCCATGAGTGAAAACATGCTGAGCCAGTCCAATATACATGGACTTGTAATGCAGGATCTCATCTGTGTAAGTAAAACTACTGTAGCTGGCAAACAGCACTTACTAAAGCAGTGGGGCTAAAGGATTTCAACATAAACCCAAAGGAAAGGAAAACTTATATTGACAATTTTCTAATACCTTATTATGTGCTAAACAGTTAAGAGCCGGACCATACCGAGATGTCGGTGTTGATAATTTATTGAGGAGCAACATTGCAACTAACTTTAGCTTTCCTCCACAGCATGATGTACTTTATAAAAAAAACATTAATTTTGAATTACTTTGTAACTTTCCTATGGACTATTTCATCTCGGCAAACTGGTTATACAATTAATTAACTTGCACTAGCTAAATTGGCTAATTTTGGATTGTTTGATTGTATTGTTTTGGATTTCAGTTAAATTAACAATTGTGAGCTACTAGACCTAACAAGACAATATGTTTACTGATATTTTTAAATAGTTCATTGTGCTGAGAAAAATTTGCCCAAATTACTTGCATACGATCTAATAAGCAATAGATTTACAGGGAATGGTCTATAATGACAGGCTTGGCAGTTTTTTCTGGTGCAGGATTTTAAGAAGAATAAGATGGAGAACACTGCAATCAACGCAACAGCATCTCTGTCTGACTTATTGATATGGCAAACTTTTTTTTTTTCTTTTAATATGAAGACTTGTACTGTATGTTTTCTTGTATAGTGATCCAAAATGTAGTTAAATATGGGCCGGGCATCAAAGAAGTCCCGGACACTCAGATGATTTTTCACTTCACAGATGAAATTTCACTGCTGTTTTTGTTACAGAATACAATTCTAACATTGAGCTCATTATTAAATGATTATTAAATGGAAAAGTATATTCCATGCAGGTAAAAGTTTTCAAACGCAACCATCCTTTATATTTAAGGTGTTTTTGTTTTAGTTTTTTCCCCCACCGATTTCTTCACATTTGTAATTGTGCTGACTTGGCTTTTGAAAGAAAATTCAATTCAGATAGGCTCCACCACTCATTGGCAACAACAATTTATTTTCTTCAAAGCATTTATTAGAAAGATTGTGGAAAAATCTCTCCAAGGCAATTAAACCAACCAAATAAAAACACTTGTAATATTAGAGAGAAAGTGTTAAAGAATTGCATCAGCATTACCTGAACAAGAGTAGTGACAGTCCTATCTGGTACCGTTTCCAATGCTCCATTTACAGCTGCCCTGTTAAGGTCCTGAACAACATTCCATCCTGAACCAATGAAAAATATAGAAAAATTAGGAAAATGTCTTATATCTTAAAATAAGTGAATTAAGTTCATACTAAAAGGAAACTATGTGGACTCACCTGGATTGAATGACTCTGCATCCAGCATACCCCCTTCCCGGTAGCTCTCCAACTCTTCAACTTTGACTTTGCTCCAGGGAATATAAGTCACTCCCTCCTCCACATCCCAAAACTTTTTGTGTGCTGATTTTATACCTTTGTTCAGAGCCCAAGCAATCTAGGGGGAAAAAATAACATTTGGTGTAATTCTAATGCTTTCAAGCACATGTAAACAAGTTATAAACAGCAAAGATATCACAGGAAATTCATACACACCTTAACGGGTTTCTGATTGACTTTGTATGACCCTCTGCTGAGTTTGCTCAAGGCTGTATAAGCATCTTGTCTGTGAACCATAACAATGTAGGCACAACCCCTGGGAGGAATCATCTGTGCACAGAGAGTAAAATTGAAAATTGGGGGGAGGGGATAATTTCTCATTTACAATCACAGAGGTTAACAAGCATATTTGATATTAACATAAAAAAAAAAAACTTACATTGACAGACTCAATCTGGCCAAACTCTTCTAAGAAGGACATCACATCAGACTGCTGCGTTTTCTTGTCTAGCTGCCCGACCCAAAGCGTAGTACTGCAAACTAAAAGCAGAAGAAAAATACATTAAAAGGTGGGTTTTTAACTTGAAAACAAACATACTGAAATTCAAATCTACAGACAAACATTACTGTTGAATTTTATTTGGTCTCCCACAACTCTATGTTGCAATTACAACCAAGAAAGTCTGACACAGACTTGCAGGTCTTGTATATGCAACGCACATGGATTTGTTCGCAGTAGAAGAGAGTTCTTTTTATAACTGCGCAATTGAGCAAAAAATCTGAACAACTTCTACAAAGATCGGGGTAATCGTGGTCTCGCATTTGCATCTATGCAATGGATATAAATAATTTTCCAACATTTGTCCCACAAAACCCTAACACAGAGGGGACACTATTGGTCAAAGGCTGAAAATTAACTCAAGACCACACTTAAAAGTTTTCTTGAGCTAACTTTCAGAGGGACTAACTGCTGATAATAACAGCCAATCCCATAAAAAAAACAGGATACAAAACCAGAAAGGATAAATGGCAAAGACATGAGAGTAAAAAGCAGACAGTAACTGCACTGGACTACCGTCATTATACAGTTTCACTCTGATAAGAAGCAGAATTTTACACACTTCATGTTCTCTGGTGGAACAATGCTGAGGAGAAAGCTCAGATTGTTTTATGCATTTGTGATTACTACCTCCAAGTGGCAGCAAAACGCCAACATGGTAGCATGCGCTGCAACCCTAAGCTGTCTTTTACCTCTATCTGTCTGGTTATAAAAGTTTAGCAAGCTGTAGATCTGACTTGCTATTCTGGTAGTTTTGAGACACACATCGATGACCAGACCACACTTGGTTACACTTTTTGTGCGGTGAATGCAATTGTACTTAGACAGGACATGCATGGGCTGCAGGGTTCAGTAATGTTTTTACCATTACTTTAAATCAGTGTTTCTTTCTATAGGACTGCTCATATCTGACAGTATAACTAAAGGAGGGGCATGCAGCGGTCGGTGAGGTTTCAGTCGTAACACATACCGCTTAGTGTCTGGCTCTTTATGCTGGGAAGACCCTTCTGTCTACGCTCTCGGTCCTTCTCCCTTTCACTCCTATCCTGAGATCGAGAACGAGATCTCCTGCGTTGCTCTCTGGAGTCAGAGCGTCGATATCTTGATCTTCTTGAGCGAGATGAAGATCTCGATCTCGATCTCCTTCTCCTAGGAGACCTGAAATGCAAAGGATTAAAACAGCTTAACATGATGGGAATTAATTAATTAAATGATTTCCCATTTTGGGATGGTTCTATTCTACATCATCTAATACTGCCATTCCCCAGAGAACCACAATCCTTTTTGTCATGAGATGAGCAAGCACTGTCAACATGAACTGTTCTTAGAGTCTACAATTGTCACATGTGCAATTTTAGCCCACAAAATACACTGACCACTTTTATGCCAAATAATTCAGTAAATAATCATTACAGTTTAACTGTAACACAGTAAGATGGCAATACAAAGGCTCTAATATGTGAAACATACAACCAACCAGCCATAGCAATATACAGATGTCCCCAACATTTTTCATAGCCTTCCAGTAAAGGCTATATTTTTAGTAGCAATTCAAATAACTGGAGGCTTCAGTAATAAATATAAGTTTGCTAAATTATAATTCAGTGATATAAGTCAATGATTTTTTATTTAGTTGAGTTGCAATGGTAAAAAACAAACAATTCAGTCCTGAACCAACGAGAGGACTTTGCTGATGAGCAGTGGGCCAAAATATCTGCCAAAAGGAGAAGTCTGTTGAAGAGTTTTAGAGATCACCTGATTGGTTTGTATGTCTCAGCAGATTGCACAACCAAATATTAGCGTATGAGCGACATTTTGTATATTCATTTCTCATATTTTTTTCTTAGTTTTTAAAATATTTCTATGAACCAAAACTCAAAAACAATGTCGTGATTCTCATAATTTTCTTTATAAATTATTATTTTTGCCAGTTTCAGCGAGTCTCAGTGACAGTTTTTTTTCCTTCTTTACTAGAAGGGCAGGGATAATTTTGCAGACACGTGTAACCGACAGCTCATGCTCTCCCACATGTATCCTTGTATTGGACTTTCAGCATATGTATGGGCAGGGCTCAACTTGGCACTGTGGATCTGAAGCTGTGCAAAGATCCAGACTCGTTTTTAACAAGAGTGCTTCCTCCTTCATATTCTTTAGTATGAGCGCTGACACACACACACACACATTCTTTAGTATGAGCGCTGACACACACACACACACACACACACTAAAATAGACAACAGATTGCAATAAAGCAGAAATATCTGTGATGAGCATAACTCTTACCTGGAGCTAGATCTTCTGCCATAACCTCCATGTCTGCTCTCCCGCCTCATGGATGAGTTTTCTCTTGAATTTTCCTTTTAGACAAATGATAAAAGAATGATTTAATTAATTAAATTTAGTCACTTATTTAAAATCATCTTTCACCATTTAATTCAATAATAACAGCAATAAACTTTAAAGAGTTTAGACTGACCAACTTTGAGTTGGAATAAAACTTTCCCACCATGGTTAATTCAATGCAATCAACCATTGTATTGAATTTCTCGAATTGTATGGAGGGAAAGGAGAGTCTATAATTTTATAATTAGATACTTACCTGAGACCGAGAGTACGCTTCATTTGTAGACTGAGAACCAACAGGTAGAAAATGATGTTCACCTTGACTCAATCCACCACTTTGCTAAGGGATAACAAAGTCAGAGAAAGACATGAGACATGAGACAGATCATGGTGTGTGTCAAATTAAGCTTAAAGCTCAACAACTCCTAACAAAGAGTTAATCTGGTGAAGTTTGAGAATACATGAATTACTTTATATGTCACAATACTATGTTTATAATTACAAATGTTAAAATGATAAGTGGGTGACTACTAAAGCATTTTACATTTGTTATGAAATATTTCTCCCTAAACAATCTGTGGACCTGATGATGGGATTATAATAAAGCTGCTAAATGTAAGAATAAAGAGTGATTGTGCTGTATCTGAATACCTTTATATTCCCAGTCTGACCAATGATATGACCTGTGTTCACCATCTGACCAGGAAACTGGTTTAGCACATTTTCAGGAAGACCCCTGTGATGACAAAACACAGTGCGCATTACAAACATGTAACATAATACATGAAGATGATGAAGCTTAAAACAACAGCTTCTCCCTCTGCTGATGTTTCATAACAATAAAAGAGTTAATCTCTTGAATTTCTTCTGAATATATATATTTCAGAAAGATATCCTTAATCATTTATGAATTTACATGGATTTTTGTTTTTCACTCATAACAAATCAATTCTATTAAACAAAAAGAAGCAGCAGACAAAAATGATTCGGACAAATCAGGTCACAGAGGGATCGGACTAGCATTTCCTAACAGCACATTGGTAAAATGATATAGAGTTTTGTGGCAGATAATGCCTTATTTAGAGGCCGAGTGGCACTTGCCCCTAACGCTCCCATTATATGGATATACGTGATCGCAAGTGGATCTAAATATCTTCTGAAGGAGTTCAAGTTGCATGAAAACTGTCTTGGTGAGTAAATGATCGTATTTCGTGCAAAAAAATAGGTCCGGGTTGAAATAACTGAACTTCCCTTTTAAACCATTAACAGGACTGTCTGATAACACTTTAATGTTTGCGCTGGAGATAACCTTTTAAGTCACAAATGGACCCTTGAACTTAGCAGTAAAGTCCATAAGAACATCTTAACTTTATAGAGTAATCAACACTCTTCTGTCTTTAAGTGTGAGAGATAACTGCATTATTGGGGGTTCATTTGTGCTTAATTTATGGCAAAAGCAACACTCTTAACCTACCTACCCCTAAGTAAGTAGAAAACCATCAAATAACATTCTGCAAAGGTTAACTCAAACATTTGTCCTCAAACTTACTGTGAACGAATGTTGCCTTCTGAAACGGTCACATCCTCGGGTTCGTCATCATAGTCGAACCGATCAAGCAGTTTCTGAGGAAATAAATGTGGTACACAGTTCCATAAATAAAAACACAGATAATCAAATCCGATTATTTGGAGTTACTGAACACTGTTATTACCTCGGCTAAAGAGCTTTTCTTTTCAGTTTGTGTGCTGTATGGGTCGAACTGGGCCGCAGGCATCTGGGGTGGGCTTTGTATGTTATTTGCGACTGCGCTGGCTGTCAGCATCTTATCTGCTTGCTGAAAGTTCTGGAGCATCCTCTGCAGCTGGTAGAGGGAGAAAGACTGTCATCTAAGAAATAATACGGTTTTACAAGAACTGGTGGAAGACCTAATCGAATTCAGTGCTTACCTCCTGACCATGTGGGGACTGAAACAGCTGTGCCACAGCAGCCAAGGCATCCGATGTGGGTAGCTGGGGCACACCAGGCTCAGCTGAGGAATTACTCACAGAAGCCTGAGTCTCTTGTTTGGGATCATGAACTGTCAAGACACAAGAATAAAAATATCACATTAATCAAAAGTAGACATTTGAAAAAACTGTTTTTGCTAAACACTATGCTAAAAAGACACTGCACATCGGGCTGTATTCATTTTATTACCTTCCATGGCAGGAGGAGCAGCAATGACACCATTAGCCATATCCATTAATGGCTGAATGATGTCCATGTCGAACACACCATTCTTCTGCCAGAGGTTGAGGACACGGACTATTTTACTCTGATAAGAATAAAAATTTCATCCATTAAGATCTTTTTCCGCCTCTATTCAGACCCATTATAAATACCAAAAGCACAAATGCTACCTTGTCATCCTCTGGACAGCGGAAAAGGTTTTGGAAGGTATCTGTGAAATTTTTTAAGAATCTTGGCCCAAAAACATCCTTGTCAACACCAAATTGATGGCGTGACTGTCGGACGATGGAATCAACCACATATAAACCAGGGACTTTTAATTCTGGCTTACACTGAAACAAATAGCAAAAATAACAACACAATTAGAATTAACTTCTCTTGTCTGACAGGTGGCATCTGTTAAATGTATTCTGGGCACAAATATTTGAAAAGTGACACAATCTCTGATACTTACCTTCTTGATGAACTTTTCAACAATCTGGACAACATGTTTGTAAAGCTGATTAAAGAGAAAAATTAATGTCAGTCACTGGCCTGGCTACTACTTTGAGCGGGCTGGATATAAACAAACATCAAAAGTCTTCAGCCACACCATATTGAATTTACACATTATATTTTCCAATTAGCTGAACTTCCCTGTATTTTATCTATTTCCCTGAGCACTTTTGTTATTACAAAAGCAGAATTCAGAAGTCAAGTTAGAAAAAGTAAATAAAAAGGTTTTTTTTTCTTTTAAAAAAAAATCTCTTCCTATCATCAGTATATTAAATTAAAGTCCAAATATTCTGAGGTAAAAATTTTGGTCTTTAAGATTGCTCAGTTTAAAAATAACATGATTTACCTTGATCGCTTTGATGGCTGATTTGGTTACAGACATCATTTTAGCACGGGATATCGGGGGCTTCATATCAATCATGGAGAACAACTGATGAGTTTCAAAGCAAAACAGATAACGTATCAGTTCATGTGAAGGCAAAAGGGCTACATGATTAAAGTATTTAGTAAAAGAAAAGAAAATCAATCTTCTGTACAAAACATACAAAATTAAATCTAAAAACAGCATTTCCCTAGTAACAGCTATTCCTTCTAGGGTTTAAACACACTTTCAAAAAGAAAAGAAAAATATCTGTATATATGGATATAGCAATGGTCTCCAACCTATCTTCTCTGAGGACTCCCTTCATGTACTCAAAAGCTGTGGACGTCCCAGCCCATGGCTTGCTGAAACCGTGCTAGGTGCTATCAAAAGTGATATTCTCACCATAAATAATGTATTCTAGCTAAGCTAAATTAACAACATATATGGTCTTGTTTTGTTTTTCCTAAGGGACAGTATGTCGCCATTGATGACTCTGAAACGTCAAAGCTTTGGGGACAACTTGTGCTAAAATGGGGCCCCAGACCCCATGCTTGGGGCCACTTGTTTATAGTGGACTCTACAAGCACATTCTGGAAAGAATGGCTCCACGTATGTGAGAGGGACTTTTTGTGGTGCTACACGTGTTTATTGTTACCAACAATCACAGGACTTGGCAAGAAAAAAAGGAGACTTTTCCTTAGTTGAAATACTAAGCCCACGATGGGGATTTTTCTTTTTTTTTTTGGTGCGTTTTCAAGTTTTTTTTTAACGTTTCAACGGCTGAAACGAGCTGTAAGTTGAGCAGAAAACCACGATTGATCAAATGTCCACAGCTGTAAACGGTTTCACGCCATTCCTTTGGAATTAAATTTACTGATGCCATGCCAAACTGATTAAAATCTAAGCTAACATGAGCGTTACCCAAGTTAGCCTAGCGTTACCAGGTAAAAATATTAATAGACAGAATTTATTCCTCCCCCCCAAAACAGCTACGTTTTCCCACAATATTTTGCGAATCAAATCGTGCTGCAACGGTTAACAAACCACATGTGCACCAGCACAAACTGTCGTGCATTACTTACGTCAGAGAACGAGTGCTTTAGCTACCTTGCTAACGAATATAAAGATCGAAATATTAATTTCAACAAGAGAAACGGCCGTTTTCCCATAACAGTCGATTCAAGCGTTCAAAATTAAAAGAAACATAGTAATACAACAATCAGGTCAACTAAACTAAAGTAAACGACATTAGTTAGCATTAACTAGCCTAAAGACTGTAACTCGATAAACACTGGTGAACTTTACCTCCATGTTGAACGCGTTCACTGCATCCATCACGGGTTGTTGTTGATGAAAACAAACTGACTTGCGTGTATATTGTGTCACTCTAACCAAATGGAGTGATATTCAGCTAACATTACAAATAACGTTGAATGTCTCTATTTTCATTAGGACGATGACCCACAGATAGTTAGCCAAGACTTTGCTAAGCTAAAAATTACTACTGCTGGCCTTGCGGTTCCACCCTGTGTACGATTTTACATGTGACGTAACCAGATGCTGCCTTCACGCCTATTGGAATTGTCTGTAGGCGTAAGTTGACATCGTGATAAACGTATAACTCTTTCCACAATTTTTATGGATTGGCTGCGCATATTGACCAATTGCCAGTGCTTGAGCTTTAGCTGATCATCACTTTACCAAATAAAAGTTGAGTTTTCATATATGTTCAAATGCTAACAAACTCCACTAAATAAAATCATTGACTATCACAGAGAAACACACCTTTTGTCTGGAACTGAACATCACACGTCCCTTTGCGTGGTTATCGCTCTACCGCCTTCTAGTGTTGTGGGTTTTTTTTTTATTTAAGAAAAAAGAACTCTTTAAATCCCTGTTTAGAAATAATAAATATCGTCTTGGTGATGTGAAATATTTAACGTAAATACAGCGGGGGAGAACTCTTGCGTTGGTGGCATAGACTGTAAAAAGAAGGTTGGTGGTCAGCCGTCGTAGACATTTTTTTACTCTACTGGCTGTCTCTGTTACCCCATCTTGTGGCCAAATCTCCACACTGCACACTTTCACTCCGCATTGGACGCTCAGTATAGCTGACGCCAAACTCAGGACAACACAGATTCAAGTTTAGGTGAGAATTAAACTTACATTTACCAGTTTTCTTAAATGCGCGTGATTTTAAAGTAAATAAATAAATTGCCATCTTCCAGGAACAGGACACCGATATCTTTCTCAATTAATCGGAAGATGACTGTACCCGGGAACGCCACAGATATTTTATATGAATGGGAGTACTATTATGATTATCTTGATCCCGTGATTGTGGACGAGAGTAATCTAAAATACAATAAATGTAAGTTTTTATATGTAATGTATTTTAAAAAAAGTTTTTCTTCATGTTAAATAAAGATAAAGGTAACCCTTGTGTTTTCCCCCTATTTCAGACTCGATCGTCATAATACTTTGGATAACTCTAGCTGCATTTGTGGGACTTCTGTTTCTGGGCTTGAATCTAATGTCCCACAGTGGGACTTTGACAAAGTAAGTGTAAATAATCTTCTGTCAACACTCCATTGCCTTGGAGAGGAAAAAGGGGTTTGTGGGTTCTCTTAACAAAAACATGCTTGCAGTAGGCAAAGCCACAAAGCTCTGCTTTAATTCTGTTTTTAAAAATATTATGCTATTCTGTTTGCAGGAAACACAGATTCAGAATGAAGGGAAACCACAGAGCATCATGTGCTTGATCTGGGGGAAACTCTAAAGGTTAGCACTCTTGAATTAATGTGGCGGCTATTGAGATGACAGGCAATAATTCAAAATCACATATAATGAGGGAAAGTTTTAAATAACACGACTTAAGAGTCTGCTACAAAAAAAGCAAATGATTAATCACCCGTACCATTTCACCTACAAAGTGCAAGGTTATCATTACCATTAAACAAATATTACATAATATTATCCTTTAAACTATAGTATGCAGGGAACCTCAAACTAAATGAAAAGCAGAGCAATGCACTGTGACTCATTGAAAAGGCAGCTGTGCTATTTTTCCTTCTTTAATTAGTCAGAGTATGTTTTTTGGTTTTAAAGGGCTCACATGTACAATTTAAAATCAGGTCAGAAATACATCATGTACTTTTAAAAAAGCACAAAAGATTTTCTTTTATAAATGTTTACAAAATGTGTTATATCACTTTGAAACTAAGTAAAAAAAAGTAAAGGAGGATGTAAAGTCTGATATTGGATCGAGATATATTTAGCTCTTCATGGTGATGATTTCGTTACAGATGGCTTCGAGAGCTGTTTGATTCTTTAGCGATTTGGAGGCTTTCTTTCTCTTGCACTTGGCTCCGATCACCAAACGGACATGGGACAGGAACAGTTCCGGTGAAGCTGCCCCGCTCCACAGCTCATGGATGTAAAGCGACAACAGAGACAGTCCTGCTTCTGGAAAGAAGAGAACAAGAGTTTTATTCACATGCATCACACATTTTTACAACTGTGCTGTTGTGTGGCTTCACAAATTTGGAGATACAAATATTTCTTCTTATCCTAATCAACTAGGCTCCAACATGCCCAAGAGCCTTTGAGATTCTTTGCTTAAGGTAAATATAAAGTGCTGCATAAACAGCTGAAGCACTATGCTATTCAATAATTTCTAGTAACAGAATCTGACTTCATGCATTGTAACTTTTTTGTTTATTTTCTTCTATAAAGATGTGATATCTAATCTGAACGAAAATAAATGTTACAGCGCTAACTCCTGAACTAGTATTTCTCCTTAATTTTTACTTTTGAGGATACAGAAAAAATAATCTGAATCCAGATTTGTGATGGTATCCCAATCAAGAATAGTTTCCTCTCATTTTAAAGTTTAGTTTTAGTCTTATGTTTTTTGTGGCAAATTACAGAATAACAGATCTTTCTATAATTGAAGGGAAAAGTGAAGAGTTGTATAGCTACACATTGCAGTTACAGAGATATTGGGATTCAGCTGTCAGGGTCCTACCGTGTCTAGATTTATTATGAGCAGCGTCTGACACACAGGCAGAGACAACAACCCCATGAAGCTCTGGAAGGTGGCCTTGTGTCTCCAGTAAGTGGATCATTATGTTGGTAAAAAGCTGGATGCTTTCTGTCCTTGCTGAAATGTTGGAGTGACACTGAGCTTCACAGGTGTGATGGTAGAGCCGGAGGAGGTCTGCTTTCAAGGCATCATCGAGCATCACAGCTTTTACGATTTCCTTGTGTTTTATCACTGCTTTTTCAAACCACTGCAGAAATTCTTTCACCCTGTTTTCATCATAAAAGTCCTCCACCAGCCATCTCAGGGAGTACTTTGCAAGCAGGTGTGCAGTATCACTGGCCAGCAGACTGGAATCCAGTCTGTCTCTTGGCAGAGCTGACTGGGGTTCTGAGAGGTGAAACACAGGTTCCCAGTGAGCAAAGATCCTGCTGAGGTAAGATTTACACCCTGCCACGAGACTCTCTTCTTCTTTTTCTGTCTTGTTGTCCTTTGCCAGGTTCTCTTCTCGAATGCGGGTGGAAATGTAACTCTTAGCTCTGGCTTTGTTCTTCCCCATCCCTAAAGAGAGGGAAAAAAAAAACATTCATTCATTATATTTTAAAATGGAACGGAAAAAATGAGGAGATGCACAATCACATCATGCAACAAAACACTCCAGCCTATATTCAATACGAAGGAAAAGTACACATCGGGGGGAAACCCGAAAAGCTAAATACTTAGGTTTTTGTTTCCATCTAGATTTTAAAGTCAAAATGAACAAATTGTGTTGTTTTAATGAATTGCAATTATGAGACTTTTACGTAAAGCCAAAAAACAGGGGGGGGGGGCCATTATTTTAAGGTTATTTATATTTTTTTTGTGTTTATTGCTAAAAAACAAACCCGATTAAAAAACAACAAAAAAAAAAAA
>JAVQJG010044047.1:0-15084 GCA_036024015.1 Craterocephalus amniculus
ATGTATATGTATATGTATATGTATATGTGTATGTATATGTATATGTATATGTTTTATTTATTTATCTGTTTGCAGTTCGTCTAGAAGAGCCAGGCAGCTGTCGTGGGGTTTTGGGTGGGGTTTTAAGTTAGCTTCACACACAAAGACACATGCATCCTACATTGTTTCATTGTGAGGCCAGAATAGGGTCACTAAAAGTTGACAGTCACAGGTAAGAACAGAAGGGACTTTCAAGGGTTGATTTATGACACCAGAGTGACTCAGGACCCCGGAGGATCTGTGTGGAGTTTTAGGGGCTCTCCCTGCTAAAATAAGAAATTCTACTTTCACTTTAGTCATTTTGTTTGCAATTATAATTAATCAACCATAGGACGCGTTTACTTAAATCCTCTGCTTTTATAATTTAATCAGCAGACAGAACCTGCAGGGGACATCTGATCAAATGAAAGACTTTGGTCTTATTGGAGTCTAATTAGGGGGTTTTCAGGCACTAAAATTAAAATTAACAGCATCTGCTCCTTGATTTCGCTTTGGCAAACTTCCACCCATCTGGCATCCATATATTTTGTAACAAAGTCTGAAAAGTTATACGCTATTACCACTTGACCCCGGGTCTTCAGCTGTGCATGCCAAAACAATACCAGGACGAGCGTCGGGCTTCCCAGAGCAGCAGTGGAACACAAATAGTAACGTCTCGAAGCCGTCAGCCGCCACTACAGAGGAGAGGGGAAACTGAAGGAGGAGGAAAAACAGCAGGACGAAGAAGAGGTGGAAATGGGTGGTGGCCAGGAAGCGGGACTCTTCCTGCCCTAATCACAAGTCAGAGAGTGTTTCCTTTCATTGTAGCAGCTCCAGACCCCTATTAACCAGTAAGACCTCTGCATGAGCACAGACCAACACGGCTACGCACACATCCTCTGCAGAAAAATCCGTCTTTCACAGAAACATGTATGGATTTAATACGTTCAATCAAACTTTATATGCGGGTTCGTTGATTGACATGCACACACACACACACACACACAGCCATGTACCCACGCACACGCACTGAGTCACAGGTACGTGTATCCTTCTTGGCAGAGGTTCAGCGCATTGTGCGGCCCTGCGGCTCTGCTCTGATAAACACTTCATTATGAAATCCTGAGGACACGGTAAATATTTGCCAAGGCCTTTATCAGCCTGCCTTATCTTGGTGTGAACTCCAAGCACCACATGACTCCTGGCCTCTTTATTTTCTTAATGCCTTTGCTACTGACGATAAATGGGCAGAACAGCCTCACAGAAACCTGTTCTTCTTTGAAAGGTTCCTGGAAATCCAAGAAGAACAACAGCGGCCGCGGCCCCAAACCAAAATGTAGGCCAGGCCCTCTCAGCGGGCCCAGACGTGAGCGAACGCAGTGCCGCAGTCGGAGGGGCAAAATTCACCGCCGTCCGTCTTTCTGCCGCTCAGGTGACTGATAGTAGACACACATTACAGCTGCAGAGTTAATCAGTTATGAGCTGATGGCTGTGGTTGATACATCAATCTCTGACCTCCGCGCACAATGATATCTCTCACTCAGCTGCTTTCTGGTGAATCACTTACGAGTCAAGCAGCAATCAGGGGTTATAGAAGTGATTGAAGCTCAGCGCCCTTTTGCAGTTCTGGTAGAAGTCCAGCAGCGCTACTCGGTCGGGGTCTAACTTGGCCTCTGCTCTACCAGCTCAGAGCAAAAATCCTGAACATTCAAGTGTTTAACTGTTAGTCATTTATTTAATTTGAAATTTTATATAACAGCATATTATCGAAACTGATAATGTTTCATGTTAATGTCCTAACACGAATTTAGTAACTGTATGCAAAGTAACCAAACATCAGCGTTAAAGCAACACTGATCCTAAAACTGCGTCTCTGACTCGTTTTGACTGATATTCATTATGTATATTCATATTCCTGCAGTCATTGTCACCCTGCGGCATGCCGAGGGTGAGAAACTTCAGACCTTTTTTGTTCCAGCATCATGTCACAGCTGCTTTTTGCTTCATGGCACCGCATCACATGCTAGCAACTGGATATCAACGCATTCAACATGCTTTGGATTCTCACATTGGCCGACACTCAAGAGGACATTATCAAAGAAAAGAAGGAGGGAAAGTGACAAAGAGATAAGACAAAACTCAATATGAGACTTTTACTGGCTGGAGAGAGCTGAGAGAAGAAATGGGAGAAAAGATGGATGTTGAATCAGTGGCTAGGTGCCAAAGATCAGTTTTTTGGTTTCAGTTTAATTGAACAATAGTTTTCGACACCAACGTTGATAATAACTAAATAAAAAGTTAAGACAATGAAGAGAAAATCTAATCAAAATAAGACAAAAATATTAAATAGAGACAATTTCCAGTCCGATCTAACTTAATGTGTGGGATGAGTGGGGGAGAGACCCTATTGGAAGGGGCCTCTGTTATTAGGAGGACCTACATTGATCAGTTTGTGCGAAGATGGTACGGTTAGCTCTGTTGTTCTCTACAGAAGGTAATGCAACAAAAGGTCGACAGAAAGAAAAGATCTCACATATGGAGACATTTTTTCTTTGATGTAGAACAAAACAAGTCGCAGTGCAAACAAATTTGAATCAACATTTGCACACCCATTGCAAAGCTAAACATGCTAAAGCTAACATTATGTCATGAGCAACCACAAAGATGACACAGCTGTCAGGTTAACATCAGTAATTACAGAAGAAAATGAGCCAGTGAGCTGGGATGGAAATCAGGGGTTAAAACTGGTTAGCAGATGTGTTCTTTGATGAAATTCAGGGAAACCTTTTAAAAATGATGCGTTGCCCTCACACTTCATTGAGACTGTAGCGCTGTAGCTCCGGTGAATGAACCGTTTTTAGACGGTTGGTGGTCTGATCCCAGTTTTCCCAGACCGTTTAAAGTAACCTTGGGCAAGAGACACACAACCAATGTGGCCTCTATTGTCCTGTTTGGTGTATAAATGTGTGTAAGCAGTAAACTAGCATATTAAACACAGCTGCACAAGTGTGTGCATGAGTGTGTGAACGTGGCAACTAGACTAAAAAAGTCCATTTACCAGCATGTTGGGTTAACTGGTGTCTCTAACTTTAAGTGAGCGTGATGCGTTTTTGTCTGTCTTGTGATGGACTGGACTGTGCTCCACCTCTCGCCTGATAGCAGCTGAAACATGCTCCAGACCCGTGTATAGAAAATAGATGGATGGACTTTGAAAACTAATGAACACTGCTAATCCGATTCCATAATAAAACTATGCTAACGCTTGCTAGCATCAGTATCTAAAACCCCTCAATACTCCCTGACAAAAATATAACCAACATATCCTAAAATTGTATCTGAATACATTGTCTATTTTTAAATAAACTCCAAGAGGGTCCTCTCTATGGATGTAGTCTCTTTATAAGGATATTAGAGGTAAAAGATTACAATCTTGTTTGTTTCCTGTAGCTTCGCTGATCTACATCAACACTACCGTGATACTAGTCGTATGCAGGATTTATACAGCATCATCTCACCCACTGCCTCCATGTGTGGTAATATTCATCTGTCCAGACTTTACATTTAATGAAGAGGATGTAAAAGTCTTAAAACCACCAGATGTGATGACTTTATGGAGTTAAATGGTCAATAGTACCAGAGAAAAACTGGTTAAACTTGTGATTTGGTTGAAGCAACTTTATCATCATCTTATGTGCTGACGTGATTAAAACGCCGGATCATCCAAGGTAAACAATTGTCCCTCTTTAGTTTTTATAATCGGTTCATAATGTCCCCAAATCTAGACGCTTTTTGTTACATCTGCCACATTTTCTCTGATCTCTATGCCTCTATGCCCCCCCATCAAATATTTTCTTGCCCATGGATATTCTGTTTAAAATGTGTCTTGCAGAACATTAAGTAAAACTGTTGCTTAGTTTTATGGCTTTTCAGAGCTGCTGCTCAGGTAAGACAAAGAGATTTAGAAACATGTATTTCTTTAACACACCCCATCACCCCCAGGGTCCAAATCAAACCTGTCACCTGCCTGCAGGTACATTGCACTGCAGGAAGAGCTGCACAGTTACATGACAACACTTAAAACATTCACTCAGACAAACTTTTTGAAAATTACTTTTATTGGGAGAACTACAAAAAATGTACAGTACAAAGTTAACAGTCTCACACTCAATTTGTAGTGAACTGACTCCCCGAAAAATATTACAACTCTCGTTGTCTTTTTTTTATCCTGTTACATTCAAAAAGCTTTACTTCTGATAAAGTAGTCAAAAGTACATAGTGCGCATCCCCCTGTACCTACTATGTACAAACCAAACGTGTTCATCCACTTCCCTCTCCAGCAAACTCACAAAACTAGATTTTAATATTATAAAAAAACAAAAAAGGAGGAAATAAAGAGGAATGGGGACTTAGAGAAAGGTTATGGTTGCTTTTGTCAGAGTGTCTGAGTGGTAACAACCTTAAAAAAATAATCAGAAACCAACACTACATTCAGTTCAACTTGTATATAAAAAAGTATGCCATGTAGGAAAAATACTTTATTTGGTTAATTTTAAGGCATGTAAAGATGGTGAACCCCATAGGCACTACATCATAATACTGGGGCACAAGGGATTGCTACATTCTTTAGCACGTGGCTGGAATCACAGTGTGACCTCGTGCAAACAGGAGAGAAAACAAAAATTGAAAAAGAAAAAAAAAATACTTTTTTGGTTAATTTATTGACTTGGGTTCTTTGTCACTTAAACGTCTGATCTAGAACAAATAGGAGGAAGGTTTGGACGGTCTGTACAACCTCTATACATTCTACAGAAACATCTAAATAGGGATGATCCAGGAAAAAAAAGGCCTTCTACAGCACTGACACAACCTCAGGAGCAAACAGCAATCACGCAAACTTTTTTTTTAATAAACGTAAACAAGGAAACAAAATTAATGAAATAAATATCACATACGTTCTCTTAAATTAAGATTTTTTTTTTTACTCATTTACAATAAAAATAACCAAGTGAAGTTACAAAAAAGAGAAAAAACAATATATATATTACTGTGAAAAGAACATACACTCCACTTTATGCAGATTAATAATGGCGATCATAATTTAAACATAAAAGAATATAGATCTATTGCTTCATCATACTTGATAAATACAGTATGGACACAAAAATTACCAATGTAGCCTATACTTTGTTTTTTTCACAAGATAATAAATAAGTTAAATAGTCCATAGCCAGTTAGGGACCGCTATGTAAATCACTCGGAAAAAAAGAAAAAAAAAACACAGCTAAAAAAATATATATATATTCAACCATCAGCAGTGATTTCCCCCAAACAAACCCAACTCAAGAGCGCTTTTTACCAAGCAACAAACTAGTCTGACCAAACGAACCACTGGGTGGCGCTGGGAGAAAGCAGATCTGGAATGGAAGTTGAAGCTTTCAGAGAGGAAAAAAAAAGAAGAAGAAGAAGAAGAAGAAGAAAAAGTGTTACTTTAAGTCAAGGCATTTTCTTGGCAGGATGGGAGGAAATCTGAAACCGCTTACAGTCTCTTCTTGTCAAGTCATGTTACACACATCTAATCCCAGGAAAAGCATGGCTTGCCTGATAGAGCAATAAGGGAGAAGGGGCTGCCATGAGCCCTTGGGCAAGGCACTGATGGAATGCCTTCTGTTTGCTATCTAAAGTTTTTAATACAGCTATATTACATATAAAGAAAAAAAAAACAAATGAACTACACTAATGCCAGGTCAAGGATACTTGGAGCTGTGTCTAACTGATCCTTGTGGGTGAGACTCAGTCTCTTGCCCGCCTCCGGGAGGTCGGAGCTGGGTCCGGCACCCCTGGAGCTGGTAGGGATTTCAAAGTCTTGCACGAAGGCACATCAGCGTGGTGGATGGTGCTGAAATGGTGGTGGAGGTGAGGGGGGCTCAATCTGGGGACAGTCTCACTCGGCGCGCACACCCTTTTCTTCACTCCTCAGCCATCATCATCATCATCATCATGAACCTGTCCATAATCCATACGCAGACAAAACATTATTAATCATCTGAAATCGACAGCCTGCTGAAGATTGGCAACCGTCTTCCAGCGTCCAAACTCGGAGACTCGGAGCCGCTGAGGCTCCCGGAAGAACCGAGGGACCCGCTCGCGTAGCTCTCCCGGTCAGAGAGCGAGTCTGGCGGGCTGGGAGGAGGCTCGAACACCGGGGAATCGTTGAGGCGGCGCAGCGCCTGCAAGTGGCTCATGTTGTAGGTCGGAGGAGAGGAGGGGCACGCGCTCTGCATGCTCCCGTAGTAGGCACCGCTGGAGTGGTTGCTGGGGTAGCCGCTGGGGGTGTGCACGGCCAGGGGGGCGAGTAAGGCTTTCAAGTCCTGGCCGGGGAAGTTGAAGGCACTGTTGATGCAGGACACCGGGTTGGGGGACAGGACCTCATCGTAGAAGCTGGAGACGGAGGTGCAGGAGGAGGCCGAGGTGGGAGGCGGCGGGGTCCGGGACGTGGGGCTCTCCAGCAGGGGGGATTCGAGTCCGTGGTGGGTGGAGAAGCCGGAGAAGCTGAGGCTGTGGTGAAGCTTTGGTCTGTCCCTCTGGGTGTAGCCCAGCTGCTGAGACGGCAGGATGTCTCTCTGACCGTAGCCGCAGATCTCGCGCGCTGCGCGGGGCTCGGACGCCTGCATGTTGGCGTTGGCCGGAGGGGCGGGCCGACGCTCGTCCGCGTTGTGGATAAAGTGACAGCGGGGGCCGTAGGGGCAGAAGCCGATGGTGTGGAAGGTGCGGCACGGCTCCGTCTTGTATTTAGGATGGCGAGACAAGCTCCGCAGCTCGTGGTAGCCGTGCGCAAACTGGCATTTCTCACCGTATTTGCACGAGCCGTTCTCCTCGAAGGGCCGGCACAGCTCCGTCTTGTAGCGGGTGGAGTTGATCTGGGAGGCGGGCTTCTGCTGCAGCACGCCCCGGTCCCCGCTCTCGCTGTAAGCGCGGTCGCGGAACTTGTTCTCTTTGTTCATGAGGGCCGTGGCGCTGCTGTTGCTGCTCGGCATGTTCTCCTTTAGGCTGCCGTAGGAGCCCATCGAGTACTTGTTGCCGTTGTTCATCGCCTCCACGTTGCTGGTCGAGTTTCTGCGGAAAAATCCCGGAGTGAAGGAGCCGCCTGAGCCCGGAGCAGCGACCGGGGCGCCCACCGCTTTCTTATCCAGCATGCTGTTGATGTGGAGGTTCATGTTCATGCCTTTATCTTGCTGCTGCAAAGAAAAAAAAGAAGTCAGTAAAGTTTATTAGTCAAATTCTGTTACTATTTTCACCCTGCATGCTTCACACCGCCTGCAACAGAGCAACTTGTTGCAGCAGGACGCATGCTCTACGCAGAACTTGGCCCGCTAAAAAGAGAAACAGCTGCTACGCGTTTCTGTCGCTCAGCCTGCAAAAACGGGCGGATTTGTACCTTATAAAGCATTTCCATGTCGTAGAAAGCAGACAAGACGCTGGCTGACATCTCTTTTCCCCAAATTTGCTGCCGCACTCCCTCTTTCATGGAGAACCGAGCAGGATCCTTGAATGCGACGAGCGGTAGTTTGTGCCACGACTGGTTTTAGTTGTGGGGGAAAAAGCCCAGCGGAAAGAAAAAGTTTGAAATAGTTGCCTTATAAGTTTACGTGCCGTGTAAGTCCGTGGAACAAGAAAAGAAAAAAAAACAGGGGGTAGGCTTGTATTGTTAAGTTGTAGGTGGTTAAATCTCCTCCCCACGAGAAGCGCTGAACCAGAGTGCTTCACTGCGGGCTCGAGCCTTTTCGCATGGGTATAAATGCCTGACTGCGACCGGGGAGGGGCGAGCAGAAGTCGCTGCAAACTTTTGCCAGGAGCCGCCTCCTTCCCTCCTCTCCGAAAAAAACTTCCATCCACCGGTTGGTCGCCTATTCTTCAACACCACGCCTTGAAATCCAATCCCACCCCCCCGCACACCTCCCCAAACCCCCGAAAACTCAATCCCCCCTATTTAATCACACAACTAATTTTGTGGAAGTGGGTTTTGGTTTTGCTTTTTGAGTTCACTATGAAGGAAATCTGACATGTTATCACGTTTTTCTCCAGGGAGGAAAATGCATCGGAAAGGGGGGGGGGGGGGATTTGGGGGCATTTAGACGAAAACCTCCGTAGTTGAATGTAAATGATGGAGTAAGAGTTTGAACTCCAACAACATGGCCACCCCTCTCGCCTCTGGAGCGCCACACTTGGAAGCTGACACATGTATTTGTAATGGAAGGAAACTGCGCCTCTCCCTCCCTCGCGCTCCCTGTGGATGGGGCGAGACCACAAATATGAGCGGAGAGGAGTCCAGGCAGAGTGCAGGACAATTTATAGCCTCCACTGATTGCATAATCAGCTTCCACAGTGCAACAGCAGCCTGCTCCAGTCCACGCAAGGAAAAATGTCCCGTTAATTCCTGCTCACATGACCTACTTTAGTTCCTAACTTAACTTTAGTTGCTCTGTTAGATTAGAAATCTGTATTTCCTGGAATACATGGAATACAGCGAGCAATCGTTACAAAACTCAAAGGATTTGCCTTAATTTAATCTCCTTTTTTTTAAAAAAAAAAAGCACTGCTCCGAGTTTCGCTCCACAGTTGTTTTTCCAAGTGTCAGGATCCCAGACTGCAGGAATGCGGCTTCTCACGCGGAGCAGCAGAGCAACACTGCCCCCCTCAGGGCAGACGGGGAACTGACGCTGGGAAGCCTGAAGCGCCACCTGCTGAGCACAACTGGACCAAAGCTTCAGGATGCTTTTAGATAATATACAGGTAATCTTACAATTTTACACGAAAACACGTATTTTTAAATACTAAAGTGTCAAAAATAATAATCAGTCCTAGGAATATGAACTAGTGGACCTGATAAAGAATCATTCTTTTCCACACATACTATTTAGAGAAGAAATAAATTGAATAATAAATAAATAAATTACCACCTATTTTCCAGCTGTTTTAAATAAGGGACAGAGTTGTCAGACAGATTTTAGCTCAGGGCCATTTGATCAGAGAGGTAAAATAATATAGTAACCTATAAATAACAAAAACCTCTTTTTTAATTTTTGTTTAGGTGAAAAGAAGTGGAAGTAAATTATGTCTACATTTAATGTTTTAGAAAACACTTCATGAACTTGAAAAGATCATTTACACACACTCCCAGATGGATCCACACAATCACAAAGCATTTAATCCCAGCTATGTGTAGTAATCCTGACCCTTTAAACCAGGGGTGTCCAGTTCCCGTCCTCCAGGACCAGAATCCTGCAGGTTATGGATCTCGCTTTGACCCATCTGATTCGAATTAAATGCCTCTCATCGACATCTTCTACCTGAGCATGTTGCCCCATGAGTGTGACTAAGGTGCTTCAGCAGGAGACATCCAAACCCTGCAGGACCAACTCTGGACAGCCGTGTCTTAAACCCACTCACCCCAAAATACAAACTGCAGTCAGATCCATTTAGTAAGAAACATAAAACAAAGAACAAGTTATATCCTTGTCTTGCAAATGTTTTATATTCAAACATGAAAAATGCTTTGGATAAATAAAGATTTTATGTCAGATTTACTAAGTTCATCCCTCTGGTGAGCCGGTTTTGGCCCCAGAGCCGTACATTTGACACCTCTGACCTGAGATAAAATGCTAGTGTGTGTGTTATGGGTCCTGATAATATCAAAACATTCAATTCCCTGAAATAGTTTTTACAGAATGACTAGAAATTTGATTTTTTTTTCAAATAAATAACATTGTAGATTTAATTTTCATTATGTATTCAACCGACACGCTTTTGTTTTATCATGTTTATCACGTTTTAGGCTTCCTTCTTGTGTCCATGGAAAAAATTATCCGTGAAAAGTAATCTCAATCTCATTAAATAATATAACACCCACAATCCCTCCTTTTTAAACTCTAAATGCAATAAGTTGCCTCGCGTCTGGGCATGATGTGACCTTCCCGGGGTGGCAGAACGTTCACATGAAAATATCAAACTTCCCTCCGTCTCCTCCTGGAGTGGAGTCAACTTTTACAAACCGCAGTGGAAAGATTGTGGAGTTGGCAGCGGAGGATAGGACTCCATATCGAGGCAGATATTTAAGTCAATAAAAAGCAGTGTAACACATATCACCAGAAATTGCCAGTTTGAGCAGCTTTGGTCGCCTTCTCCATATATCATCCTCACTGGAAGAGTGGCTATATGAGTTTTCCTCCTGTCACATGCTTCAATATGTCCTGTGTTGAATGGTTCGGTTAGAAATGTAAAGAGGGAGGTTTAAAAAAGAAAAAAAAGGAGGAAAATAGCAACAAGGGGGAAAAACAAAACAAAAACAAGGGACATAAAAGGTTGGAATCTACTACTACCAACCCTAAAATTAGTCTGAGGGCTGCCCCGGGACTATTTGTGCTTTGCAAAGTTCTGATAAATAGTTTAATGTGAAGGACAGACACGGCCAGGCTCCTGAGAAATCCCTCGAACATGTCCTCCGCAGAAACCGCTCTCCCATCACACGGCTCTGTTTTTATTGGGGAATGTCGAGCTGTTCCAAAACATTACGTCACTTTTACTGTAGCAGCTAACATGGCTACCAGGGAGAGAGAAGGGTCCGGCTGTCGCCGAGGGCAGCGTGAGCCTGCACACATATGCGCGGGAGGACAGTAGTCCATTGTGCCGGCCTCCTAATTACATAAGCAGGAAAACTAGAGGGAAGCATAAAAACAGTCCAATGGGAAGAATCCTGCCGTAAATTAAATATCACAGGAAAATAACACCTCGTATAAACATACAGAAGAAGCCGGAGCGCGCGTTGAAATGCAGCTCTGGTGACGTGTCAGCGCAAACACTCGCTTTCACAAGCCCCACGTTTCGGCCGTAAAGCTCAGCCCGCTGCACAGTCCGGCCAATCAGGTCGGCCGGGGGGGGGGACGTGCAGAGCGCTGCCTCTTCGCAGGTCTGCTGAGCGGCACGCTGACAGGAAAGCATAGAGTAAAAACACACACACACACATTTATATTGTTTGTCTTTCATTTCAGGAAACAGAGGAATAAAAGCGGTGGTCGTACATAAAAACACTTCATTTATAAGACGTACGAGGTAAAAGAAAAAATCTCTGCCTCCCTTTACTTGTTGATTAAAAGACTGTAAAAGCTCATTCATCAATGGAACATCCTCATCATGCTAAAGTGACGTTAGCGTTGCTAGCTCTTGCTGCTCAGCCTGTCCAGCACATCCAGAGCCAGCGTGGCCCTGCGGTGCCGCAGCGTCAGCCGGGCGTGCTCCATGGGGCAGCAGAACTGAGGCAGGGCCGGGAGGCCGTCCAGGGCCCGCTGGGAGCCCAGGGCCTGCGCCTCGGCCTGGGAGCGCATCTGGTGGACCTTCTCTGATGCTACGGGCTCTGCCTCCTGGTTCGGGGTGAATTTCAGGATGAGGGAGCAGAGGTGTCGGTGGAGCAGCTTCACCCACTGCAGAGGCTCGGCCCAAAGGTTCAGATCCCCCTTCTCGAACAGGAAGTCCTCTTCATCCTGGTAGAAGCAAAAAGGAGTCAGTAAGCTGGACTTTTTTTCCTTTTTGTACAGGACTGGGCCACTTAATGAACATAATAATAATAATAATAATAATAATTATTATTATTATTATTATTATTATATTAATGGGCATTGCCACTCAAAGGCAGGTTACAGTATAATATTGCTCGATATCTATATTTAGATTGACCTGCTTGAGCTTGATCTGTGTTGGATAAAACAGTAAAACTGAACCCAAACAGGCCAGACAACCAGAACAACAAGCTCTAAAACCCAAAAGTTCATGATCCACTGAACTGCAGATACTATTAAAGAAAGCTGTAATATTACTGTTTTTTGTGATAAATGAGAATTTTACAAAACATACAGCCATCTGCCTATAGTTTGAATAAAAATATTGATTACTAAAAAATTCCTGAGCTTGGGTGTGATCAGTGTGAAGAGGATGTTTACAGTTGTGTAGCTCAGAGTTGTGTCCTACAGCGTCTCTTGCACCAGCAGCCAAACAGAGTGTGGGTGGAGAGAAGAAACCTTGCTGTCTCTGTGCACTCAGCTGTTGTGACTACGAGTGTGAGAAGAACAAAACAGGAGCAACGTGCTGCATCTCTGTAATTCTGCACTTTGAAGATGTTAAAGCTGCAGAGTTTAAACACGTCCATCTTTTGATAAACCGTCTCTTATGCAGTCGTATCATTTCCAGTCTTCCCAACGCCTCCTGTGGCAGCAGCGGTTAATGAAACTGCAACACTCAACCGTTTCCATAGATGAGCAGCAACAATATTCCGTGCAGCCTGCAAAGATCTGCACACGTTTGACATGACTCCTGCCACAGAGCTCAGCCTCCTTCACCTCCCAGCCTTGAAATGAAGTAAATACAACCTCAGGTGAACCATGGGATTCAAAAACCCGTTTAATTATATTTAGCAGCAATAACTTGACTCATCTTCTGTCTGACATTATCATTCCTATTTTCATTTAAAGCATGAATTTGTGCTCATTTTCATTTAAAGCATGAATTTGTGCTCATTTTCATTTAAAGCATGAATTTGTGCTCATTTTCATTAAAACATGAATTTCTGCTCATTTTGATTTAAAACATGAATTTCTGCTCATTTTCATTTAAAGCATGAATTTGTGCTCATTTTCATTTAAAGCATGAATTTCTGCTCATTTTGATTTAAAGCATGAATTTGTGCTCATTTTCTTTTAAAGCATGAATTTCTGCTCATTTTTATTCAAAGCATGAATTTGTGCTCAGCACTCTGAGGGACCTGGCGGGATTAAAACTGAGTCCAGGTCTGGACTTGGGATCGATGGGAGAACTTTTTGTTGCATGAGCCCATCTCAGCTGGCAGACATGCCTTCATATCCGGCTCTAGATTACTTCTTGGGCACATGGTGGCAGATGTTCGGTCCTGTGGCTGCAAAGCAGACCCCCACCATCGGCCTTCCACCACCAGGCTGTTTGCTGTGATTTCTCCATGCGGCCTGCTGTGACTAAACATCGCTACGTTGCTGTTGTCTGACCAGGAACATCGCCCCAGAAGTCTTGTGGTTAGTTCAGATGACACAGCAGAGCTATGATGAAGGGGCTTTGCCCTGCAACACCCCCCCACAAAGCCTGTCCTCCTCTCACTGCACTGCCATGAACTTTAACATTGAACAAGCATCTGAGGCTGCAGAGTCTCTGGTGGATCCTGGGCAGTTTGCAGTTTCTCTGATGGTCTGATTTTGAACTTGTTGGGATGTCCACTCCTGGGAACTGGTTTTTATTGGTTTCTACTTGTGAAAAATGTTCCTCACAACAGAATGACAGAGTCCAAATGATTTGGAAACACTCTTATAACCCTGTGTAGCCACTAGCTCTGATGCATTTCCTCTGTGGGATGGTCTCTGACAGTGTAGTGCGTCATATTGTCCATCTGAGTGATATGTCTTTTCTTTTTTCTGCATGACTGTAGCTTGTAGTCCTGGCTGACATAAACACATACTCACCAGACTGGGAGCTTCATGAGCAGCTTGCTCTTCATCGCCGTCCTCCTCTCCCAGCAGCCACTGAGTGAGGACGAGGATGCCAGCTCCCACCTGACCCCACAGCTCCAGCATACGACACAGCAGCTCCATGCCGGAGCCCAGGGCTGCTGGAGGACACACGGACGTACCAGCCACATCTGAGGACAAAGAGAACAAACAATTATCTGCATGCTAACATGATTTAGTTCATCACGTGCATGGGCAGACTGGGTGGAGGTGATGGAAAGGCAACAGGAAGTCCAATAAGCACTGGTTCCAACCAAGAATGCAGAATATCTTCTTTATCTGCTTTGCAACATGTGATCAGAAGTAGTCGCAGCATGTTTCTGACTAACAACTGGTCAAACTCACATTGCAAGGAGAAACAGGTTTATAGAATAAATATTCCAGATGAGTTAGAAAGTAAGGCTGAGATGTCTGCCTGCACTGGACTCTGTTCAGCTGTGGGCCTAAAAGTGTCGGAGCTGGGTTTCAACGCTTAAATGATTCTGGGTTAACACCGCGATCCAAACTTAGTGTGAGCGTGTAGGCCTCATGTAGGCGTGTGTCTTCTCTGGCCTTCTGAGAAACAAAACTATAACTCACAAAACCAGCCATCATGAGGGTGTGTGTGAGCGGATTCAAAAATATTCTGCAAGTTGCACCAACATGCACTTAAGCTGCAAGTGTTGCTCTTAATGCTGTTTATGGGGCGGATGCCTGCACGGAGGAGCGTCAACCCCCCACCCCCCACCCCCCACCCTTTTTATAAACATTATTTCGTGACTTCAAGTGATGTCACAAAAGCAAAAACATGTATTTGAGTGCGAGGACGCAAACTCAACTCGGGGCCACGCACCCTGATAACAGCCTTTCAGAGCCTCCAGCCAAAACACCACCACCAGGGAAGAGAGGCAGGCGGGAGGAAAGGTGGAGGTACACCAACAGTTAAAAACACACACACACATATCCACGGTTGGGAACCCAGGTTTGCTTTTCATCTTCCCAGAAGAGGCGTAAAATCAGAGCTGAGTCTGAAGTCTGAGCGCGGAGGGAAACCCGGCCTGCGAACACTAGAGCCCGCTGATTGTTGTGTATTAGAGGAGATTTAAGAGTTTAAGAGCTTGAGTGACAAATTCCTTTCTTTACCAAGAAGCCGCCTTTCTCTGGGACAGCCCTGCATCTGAAGTCAAGCCTCGGCGCTCCACACACAGCCACAACCTCCCCAACATTATGGGACATAATAGGAAATTTTAGCTGCTTTCAGTTTATCTGCTTTTCTACAGACGTTTCACACATCGCTTAACATGATTTCCCTCCTCGAGCCGTCGCTGCTAAATGCCTCCTTTCTCAAGGGGATAGTCTTTCAGCTGTTAGCTGGATGTGTGTGAGGTGTGAGTGTGTGTACGCTGGCATGAGTTTAGTAGTAATCCGGTGTTTTGTAGGAAAGGACTGTGAGATAATCTGCTACGACAATATCAGTTATTGAATGAACGGATAGAGGTGTGTGTGTGTG
>JAVQJG010044055.1:0-10682 GCA_036024015.1 Craterocephalus amniculus
GAATCCAATTTCTGGATCTCAGAGGTCTTAAAAGAGCAGTAGAGCTGCATATCATCAGCATATACGTGGTAAGAAACATCATCATAAGCGTTGATTATCTTTCCCAAGGGAAGAACGTACAGTAAGAACAACATTGGACCCAATACAGAACCCTGAGGTACTCCACACAGCAAATCTGCTGAGTCTGACAGGATCTGGTTTGCTGAAACACAAAAACTCCTACCTGACAAGTAAGACGTGAACCATGATAATACGGGTCCTGAGAATCCAATTTGATCGCGCAGTCTAGTTAACAGTATCAAATGCCGAGGAGAGATCCAACAAGACTGAAACAGTACATTTCCCGGAGTCCGCAGAGATCAATATGTCACTAGATACTTTGAGCAAAGCAGTTTCCGTTGAGTGATGCTTATGGAAACCAGACTGAAAAGGGTCAAAAATGTTAAAATTCTCTAAAAAGGAGGTCAATTGTTCCGAGACCACTTTCTCTAAGACTTTGGACAGAAATGATAGCTTCGATATGGGCCTGAAACTATTTGGATCGTCTGGATCCAAATTAGATTTTTTGAGGAGGGGTTCCACAAATGCATGTTTGAAAGAGCTTGGGAAAACACCAGAAGACAGTGAGGTGTTAACCCGCTTGGTTACCCAGGGTCCAACGACATCAAACACTTTTAAAAGGAGTTTACAAGGGAGAACATCGGAAGGGCAAGATGAGGGCTTCATTTTGGTCACCAAGTCTGAAATATAAACTTGTGTTACTGGATTAAAAGATGACCACTTATAGAGTACCGGCTCATCAGTAGCAACTACGTTACAAAATGAGCACAGGGGAAGCTTAGCCTTAATATCCTCAATTTTGCTATAAAATACTTCAAGAAAACATTGCTGTCGGCTTTACAAGAAACAGGCATAGGAGGAGCAGCAGGACATACAATAGAACTGATGGTAAAAGGGCCTAGAAATGTATTTTGTTGTTCATTTTCCTTCCTAACTCACAGACAAAACTGATCCCATTTTGCCTTTCAAAAGGCATGTTCTCAGAAAAACATTAATTTGTTGAATAAAAATTTAAGCTACAACTATGATACCACGATCATTTCCCCAGAAATCTGCATCATGCTGTATGAGCCATTAACCTTTTGCACACGTTTAAACTATAAAGTACAGACTAACATCAAACCCACAAACACACCAGTCCTCGCTGCTTACGGGCGTGTTGATGTGTTTATTTATTTTCCAACGCTGCAGGGAGACACTGAAGTCAAGACAGATCTCAAGAGGGAGGTTACGCAATCTAAAGCCAAAATCCTGCAAATGGTGCTGAAAAAACTCATCTCCTGATAAACCTCATGATTCTGTCCACAGCTGGACGTTGTGCTGGTTGGAGTTTGAAGTTCGATCAACAGTGAAAAGTACCAGCTGGTTTTTCAGAGCGTAAAATGTTGACAAAGAAGCCAAATAAATCATGATGCAGGCGATTTCCCAACCCTGTTCTGACTCTCTTAATGACCTGTCATGGTGATGTGCTCATTTTTACCCTGCGCCTTGTGCAACAGCGGACTTCCTGCCAACCAGAATTAAACACCTGAGGCTAAACAAAAGCAGCCTAGATGTTGATATGTCACCGTCCCAGGGAGGGGCTGCACCATAATGCAATCACCATGCCCTGTTTACACAAGAACTCTCAGAGTGACAATGCTGAACATTTTGTGGCCCCTCCAGAGCAAAGGTAGAGTAAGACAAAACCCTGGTACAAAAGCAAATCCCGGCCTAAAAGACTGAATATATTTCAGCAAAAGCCAGTGAGGATGCTGGAGTTACGCTTGTACACACTGTCTTTTGTAAACGCACACAGCTATTACCCTTGAATAAATGGGGATATAAAAAAAAAAGAAAAAAAAAAAGCCTTGGTGAATTCCACAGGTAAGCTATCACTCAGAGGACCAGCCCAAACAGGCAGAGCAGGGCTGGGCTTTTCAGCAAGAGGCCTCGCTAGTTTTCAGTGTGTTTATGTGGCAGAGCTGGGGTTTGGACTTTCACTGCTCCTCACTCTGATACACCAAAATACAGCAGGTTGCACTGATTATCTCTCTGCCTGCGTCAAATCAAAGAGGTGGAAGGTGGGAGCGACATCTCCACAACAGTTTCATTTAATCCAAAGTGTTCATGCTAAGCGCTGCATTTAAAGCCAAGTAACAAAAAAGAATCCTCCTCTGCTAATCAAGCTCTTTTGGATCCATAAGTCAACAAAGGAGGTAAATATCAAGCCAAGTGTTAGTTGTCATGGCACATGGCCACATTGTCTCAGCGCGCACAAACAATTCTGGTTGGATTGCTTAACAGACCCCGCGGGTTTGTCAGCCATCCGTGCATGTAGCCTTCCAACAGGCAACACGCCACGGTTTTACAATAAAGCAGAAAGTCAGAGTTAAGGAGGTGCACGCAACTTCAGCGTGTGATTGTAAATGCTACTCCTGCAACCTGTGAAGCTTGTGACACCGCGGGGAAAAAGCTGCAATATTATAGCTGCAGGCGGTTGGCAGATACACACCTCAGAAAAAAAAGAGTCCACAAGCTGGAAACTCTCCAGAGGTGTGAGAATCCACAGCGGCGTGCCCTAAACCCGCATGTTCACACTGTGCGTGGTACGGCAGCAGCCTGTGTGCTGACCCCTGACCGGTGGCTTTTTGGGGGGCTTGTTAGAAGTTTTTGTCTCTTGGATTTGCAGCAGGCCAGACTTGTGCTACAGGTAAAACAGCGATGCCTGGCTCCTGCTGTACTTTGCTCCCCTATTGCAGTGGTTTCCAAACTCTGGGTCGGGACCCACATGTGGGTTGTGAGCAGGGTTCGAATTACACCTCTGCTTTCGGGGAGACCTATTTCCAGGTTATCACGATGACTTGTCAAGTCACACCCACGCGGATGCATATCAGTGCATGTAGCACGGTCAAGACTACGATTACTGCAGGTCCAACGCCTGCTACTACTGTACAGCTAAAAAAGAGATCTCCAGCATGCTGTTAGTTGAGATCATAGACATGGGATTCAGAAATAAACAGGTTAACCGTTTAATGCTTTATCCCCAAATTGTGGTACGGCAGGAGTACAAAATTACAGAATTCAAACTATAGCAATAAAAATAACTGCCTAAAATCCACAAATAAAGAACATAAGGGGAGCCACATGTTATTTATAGCTGTGTCATTGCTAGCATGTTGCTTTATCTATCTAAATGTAACATTTAATACTTTAACACATAAATACATAAATCCATATTAATCTTCCCTATGAAGCTTGTACTTACAGGATGATCCGTCTGATATATAATTAATATTGTCATTGCCGAAGAGAGAGTCACCAACACCAGTATATATGTCATCTTGGGGGTCTTGGATCAAAAGGTTTGGGAACCAGTGGTCTAAAGCAGTGTTTGCTAACATATTGTCTTTGAGGACCGGTTCTCCTAAAAAGCTGTGGACCGCTGTGAAACCAAGCTGGCTTTATGCTTCTGAAAAGGAGATTCTCACCTCTGGATTCTGGCCAAATCCATGAAGCCATAGTTAAATTTATAACAAATAGCCATACCTGTTTTTTTAACCCTTTGTCTTCCTGCTCTACCGTTTGATAAAGCAAATCTTTCAGTGTTTATCATGAATCTTCATACGGAATTGATTAAATAGATTTGCATGAACCATCTCCAATTAGTTTGGGTATGTAATACCAAAAGAAATTGCTTGTTTTCCCAACACTGTTTCAAATGTTGACCATTTCACTGTCACTACTTTGTTATTAACTGTAATTTTAACTATTTGTTTAAAAAGCATTTCTTTGTATTTTTCTTTTCAAAAGAAAAGAGAAAATGCAAAGAAATTTTCCTCTCTCGTGTTTTTCTTAGTGTGAAAGTTAAAGGGTTAAATAGGAACAATGCATGGACATTAACCACAAAGGCTCTGCATGTTCAGAGCCTCAGGAACCCCCACCTCAAAGTCAGCATGAGCTCCAGGTACTGATCGAAGGTATAAATAGATGTCAGATCTTTTAGGGAAGCAGCTCCATCTGTTTACACAGTTAACATGTAGAAAGCTGGTGGACAGATTTTAGACCATGTTATATATATTTTACCACACCTGAGTTCCTGCAAACGTACAACTGACAGAATAAGTAGGAAGTTGTACATACGTTGGCTCTCTGCAGCAGCCTCTCTGAACTTAGTTTCTGAGTTTTTATCATCGGGTGTCCAGGAGCAAAGCTACTACTGGTGCTTGTTTAAAAATCCAGATGTGGCATCATCTCAGCAAGGGAAGTTTAACTTGGGCATATGGCCGCCTCGTCACAACGGTGAGCAAATCCACCAAAAACCACTCCATCCTCAATTTTCATAAAGATTATGTTAGTTTTCCAGCCTTATACTTAGAGGAGGACCCATTTGATATATTACACAATTAACCAGTCAGGGGGTCGTGGTTTTAAAAGCAGAGAATCACATCTCTGCAGGTGCTCAGATTGTCTTACAGAGTCCACAGGTCATGGACGGTAGGTTAGCTGGTGGAGTGAGCGAGAGTGGTTGTTTGTCTGTCAGCGTTGGCCCGGTGATGGACCGGCTGTCCAGGGTCAAACATGTCTGATCGCAGCAGAGATAGGTCCCAGACCCCTCCCCAGCAACCCTGCGTTGGCATGAACAGGTCTACATAATGGATGGATGGACGGTGGAGCAGTGATTACAGCACCACTGCCTTCCAACAAGACGTTTCCAGGTTGCTCAAGAGAGAATACTCGCCTGAAAAAGTCGGACTCAAACTAGCGACATCTCCTAATTAAGCCTCAAGTTGTTCCATGAACACAGCTCAGCACCCGGGATGTCCAACCAGTCCACATGAATGGATGAATGAAATGAATGAGACTAAAGCAAAATCAAACAGATTGTTCTTCTCATCAGCAGATCAAACGCTGCTGATGTATCTGTGCGAAGAAAACAAACACATTTTCACACCAACAGACAAAACTGCAGCCAATCAGACGTGTCAAACTCCGGTCCTAGAGACACTATCTATTAGGGGTGGGAATCACTGGTTTGATCACGATACGATATTATATCGATATAGTGATACAGCGATTCGATGTTTGCCGATATCTCAAATTCAGTCACGATACGATTTTGATTCGATTTGATCTAGAATCCTCCGATCGATATGAAACGATTTAAAGCAATATAATGAGTGATTGATCACAATCATTTCCATTCATCACTAAAAGCACCTAGATCATCATTTAAACTTTCTTTATTAATAAGCTCTGGCATTAATAATTAGTTTAAAATAAAATATTTTCAAAATAAAACTGTGTTTGATAACTGGTTACTCTATCGATTTTTGGCCGATATCAGGATTTTGGATCGATATCATTGAATCATTGACCATACGATCAATGTATCGATACCTATCTATCTATCTATCTATCTATCTATCTATCTATCTATCTATCTATCTATCTATCTATCTATCTATCTATCTATCTATCTATCTAGTTTTTAAGAATCTTTTTTTTTGTGGAATTTTACAGTTTATGTTTTGCTTTTGGATTGATTTTAAAAGTCATTAAATATGTTCAAAGCTAAGGATTTGTATGTTTCCCAGGAAGCGAACCGTGACTTTAAAACCAAAGTATGGATCCAGCCGTTGTTTTTTAATGCCGACCGTGACATCCCTGACTAAACAGAGCTTTCATGTCAGGCTTGTGGTTGCTGTAAGAGTCCTCGCTGCAGCGAAGCTGAAGGAGCCTCTGGATGAAGACCCTCTGTTCTGTGGTCTGTAGTTTGTGCAGATGTCTGCTTCGTGTTTAGCAGACTGCTCAACATTCTTCTTTTCACTGCCAACCCTCTTCATCAGTTTCTTCTCTTCTTTCTATTTTATTCCACATTTAAATAAGTTTGTGTGTAAATGAACATGTGTAGTACACATTAATATGCATGGTTTGTATAGGCACATACAGTATATATTTCTTTACTATTTATCACATGTGAACTGTTTCTTATTATTTTATTCTTTTATTTGGGCACCTTGAAGAACTTTTTGTTTCAGCTTTTGTATTTTCACTAATACCATGGGGGTGTCTGTATATAAACACTTAAACTACTGTAATTTTAGAAGCCATGACTGCTGTCAGGTTTATATCCATGACTCAGCAATAAGCCCCTCATCAGAGGATGATGGATAAGTGACAGTCCTCTGGCTGCTGCTGACTTATTTAGGACAGGTGGGTTAACACTTCCACCTAGAGGATCATGCCCGTAATTTCTCCGTGTTTAATGATCAATCAAATGATTTGCTGATTATGAGGTCATTTGACATGCAAAGCGAATACATCAGCATTTCTATGTAAATTAAGTATTTATTAACTTTGTGTGAAGGAATTTTAACATCACCATTGACAAAGGGAAGAGAAATTCTACAAGACTTTATATAATGAATCAACATCAGGTTCTAGAGGATTAACGGATCCATTAATAAGTGTATTAATGACCTTCACAGAGAATGTCATTAGATATTTTTGTGTGAATAAGCTGATCTTTATCTGCTTTTTTAATACTTAATATTTTATTGTTAAAGGCACAGTGTGCTTCCCCAGACATTTATGTTTTCTTCTGAGTCCTTTCAGGGCTCAGATGTGATTGGTGATCTTCATTTACTGGTGCTGAACCTAGTCATGCCAAAATTCCAGATATTATCACCCAAACTGTTAGAAATTTAGGAGAAATATTTGATTCAAATCGTAGATTAAATGCTCAGTTCAAACATGCTTAGTCTCGTTTTTCCATCTAAATTCAGTGTTTTTATTTCAACTGCTGATACGTAAAAAGTTATTCATACTTTTGGTTATTCTTGACTTGAGTCAGAGTACCCGGGTATCAAATCAGGGCTGGCGAGCGTAACCTTACTGACCCATGACAAATAGTGTGATCATATCTTTGTTTATCTTCATTGATTTCAAAATCTTCTTGATCACCTTCAAAACCGTAAACGTCCCATCCGTCTCTAACCGATGCCCAATGTTCCTCCTGTCCACTGACATCTACGGACAGACTCATTACTTATTATTATTATTATTATTATGATTATTATTATTATTACTATAAAAATGATAATAATTATTATAATTATTATTATTCTTGTTACCAATACAATTATTATTACTATCAAAATTATTATTATCATCATCATTAAGTTTTCTATTGTCCTGGCTGAATAAACAAAATCCTGCATGCAGACACAAATCAACATCAAAGTTAATAACTTCTAAACTGGACTGTGTGCAAAGTTGGAGCAAATCTGTCATTAATTTATTGTAAATAAAGCTAATGAACATCAAACTAAACTAAACAAAGCTTCTCTGATGGAGGAGGTGAAGTGTCGCTCTGGTGGGAGGAGGAGCTGCTTGGACAGAAAAAAGTTCTGGATGTTTCCAGCAGATGCAGATGGTCCGGCAGCCTCTGGCTGAGCGGCTGCTGCAGAAGTCGCTCCAACACTTCCTGTGCAGCAGGAAACACAAAACTGTCCCCAAACAGTTGAAACAGCTGCTGCTGCTGAGGGATCCACCGGCTAACTCTGCTGATGGTGTTGCTCATCATGGTGGCGGCTGCTCTGCACTGACTCACTGCCCTCTGCTGTCTGAACGCTGCTTTAGTGCAAAGCAGCTGTTCACTAAAACAGCTGACCAAGCGATCGATATTTGTCTGAAGCTTTACTCAGAGATGAAACTCCAGCTGATCACAATCCCCCAGCACCTCCACAAAAAATAAAAGATCTCCTTTAAACGTCCCCACCCAGCTTCTTCAGACAGAGAAAAGGAAAAAAAAAACCTTGGTTGGTGATTATAACGTCTAGACGGTTTGGAAAGAAGGCTATTAAAACACATCTTTCCTCACATTTACTAAATATACTGCATCCATTTTCTTCATGGGCACACCTGGAAAGCATGTGATAAAGTCGGAATCAGGGCTAAAACCACTTCCTCCACACATTCTACAGGTTTGAGGGGAAAAAACAACATGGTCATATAAACAAGGCGAGTGTACGGATGCTCGTTGAGAGCTCAGGAGAGGACATTTGGTTTAATTCACTCTTTCCTCAGTTAGTCCTCAGTTTATTCACTGCTACTTTGTTAAAGAGGCGATAAGCAGAAATTCAGCATTTTCCAAAGGGAATTAAAAATCTGCGATGTGAAGACCTGGAGGTGTGTTTTCATCTGGAGTACAGCATGACGTCACACACCCCTCTTGTGTTGATATGTATCCTCGTGTTTACCAGCCCCTCCGCCTGTCCGGCTCCTTCCTCTCGGAGCCCCTGGTCATCCCTCCCAATAAAAGCCGACAGCCAATGAGCAACGGCAGCTCAGTTACAGAGCGGAACAAAAGCTTCACCTGAAGATTAACAGGAGCTGATATTACTACTAAATAAACAGCAGTTGTCGGTGAAGAATAAAAAAAGGTTCATAACTGGGATTAACGACGACCTTGCATTTCGTTTTAGCATTGCGAGAGATAAAGTGGCGACCGTCTGACTCTGAGCCAGCTGCTCTTATGCTGGAAAGGAAGTAACAACATAAATGTTATAGGTTAAATAGTGATTTTAGTGTGTTTGCACTTTGCACATCTGGTTGCAGATTGGGGTGTGTACCGGCAAGAATCTGCCAAAAAGATATATATCGCAATACAAGAGCAACAATAAGATATATCGCGAAACTATAGGTAAGGTGATACATTTCAATTCTTCTTTATCAGAATAAAATTGTAAGAAAGCTTTCACAACCCAAAAAGAACTCAGACTGGGAATATGTTTGACACCAACTTAATAAATGAGAGCAGAAGATCTACATTTCACTACGGAAGAAATAAAAACTCTTGCTTCTTATGTACAAGATGAACAGAGAAATTCATATCGTCGTTATCAGTAAAGGTCTCATGTATCCCTCTAGCATCAGACATACCATCACCTAAGTGATATATAAAAAGTATGAAGCTGGATATATGAAAAATACATAAACAATGGTCATACATATTGAATGTTTCCATTTTGATGTCGAAGTATTTATCAAAAGAAAGTATGCCTGGTGCAGAATTAAGAAAATAACTTTTTACTATTGTTTTTGATATCATGGTTTTCAAGATTGATCAAATTCTGTCACACAAATATCACAAAATTGATCATTAAAGTAAATTGATATTTTCTTACACCCCTAGCAAGAGAGGAGGTGGGGAGCAGCAGTAGGTGGGTATTTTGAAAACTCAAATTGCAAGAGAAAAGGAAAGCTGTAAAGACGAATCATTTCAGCTCTAAATGGCAACAGTTTCACAATAATTTCCTTCCTTCATCAGTGATGAAACAAAGAGTTTCATCAGTGATGAAGGTGATGAACGCAGAGTTGGACGTCCTCTGTGAAGGCTGCACACTGACATCAAGTGGTCAAATGACAACTGTCAGCTGCCTTTTACTGCTCAGAGATGCAGGAGCAAGAAGAAAAGCATCCAGGTGGGTGTGTTGGTGGGAGAATGAACCAACAACTCCATCTCTATATGAGTTTCTGATATCTAGACTACTCTAGACTAAATTAATTATAATCCACCCACAACTACTGACATGAAAAAATCCAAACCTATCATTTGTCTATCGAGTGTTCAATGAATGAAATGAAGGTTTGGAAAAATTAGAAAAGCACGGTGAAAGAGTTTGAACTGCATCAGAAAACAATATGAGTCACATTATCGAGGTGTGTAATGGATGTCAAAGTTCAATGAAAAAAGGGAAACTGTAATTTCAAAACAGTTTTTAAGTTGTTAAAAGTTAAATCCAACATCAAGAGAGCAACAATTATATTGATCGCACAAGAGGAGGATGGAAACAGCACCCCAAAAATAATCCACTGGCTGAAAGAATCACTTTATCCCTTGTGTGAAACATGGTGGTGGTAGTTTAATGGTTTATTGTGTCCTGTTATGCTGAATCTGGCCTGGCATGGAATGAGTTCCGAATTGTATTAAACCTCCTTACGTACACATGATAAAGGCAGGAGATGTTTGAAGGAGCATTTTTACAGTACTATGCTGCTTAAAGTCCCCTTCACATCCCGATCAGTCAATCAACTAAATACTTTAAGACAAAAATAGAACATTTTACTACGGCTGGACATTGTGATTATTTTGATAGATGTTGAAATCACAATTAATATACATGATTATTATTATTGATTTAAAAAAGTGTTTTTTGAACCATCAAAACTCAACTTTATATATAGCTTTTTTTTTAAACTCCCCTAAGTAAATTAGAAACAAATAAAGGAGTCAAAAAATAATATAACAAAAATAATAATAGCATTTAAAAAAGGACTAATAGCAGCCAAAAACAAAACCCAAAGTACTCTTTAAAATACTTAAAAGACATGAATCGTTTTTTTTAGATTACAGAGTTTTATTGATTGCGAGAAGGCAAAATGGAAATCACGATCAAAATTTCATTAATTGTGCTGCACGGTGGTGTAGTGGTTAGCACTGCGGCCTCACAGTGAGAGGGCTGTGGGTTCAAGTCCCAAGTTGGTCTGATTCTGGCTGAGGAGGGGTTTGAAACTGTGGCCTTCCTGTGTGGAGTTTGCATGTTCTCCCCGTGTATGCGTGGGTTCTCACCGGGTAC
>JAVQJG010044062.1:0-26900 GCA_036024015.1 Craterocephalus amniculus
AGTGCTTTCTTCTGAACGCCCGCTGTAGTAAACAAAGTGAGGTCGCTAATGGCTGGCTGCGTGCGGAAGTGACGTCACGCCCCCGACGCTGTAAAAAATAGCGTTTTAATCTCAGCCCAGGAGCCTAAAAATTCAAAAAGGCACTGGGCCGGAATGAATACTACGGTATTTACACAGACATTTTAACAAATAGCTGATTTTTAACTGATTTAGTATCGTAAACGCACGCCCAATACTGTTCCATGTATGGTGTTTTGGTGTTTGGCGTTTGAAACAAATATCTCAGGGAAGGATCCAAATCTCCAAAAAGTACCATAGGTGTCCAGTTCACTTCAGTTTACATCATAATTAAGGCCCCACTTGCAAAAAAGTGGACTTCTCCTTTAAGTGTGTGCTGTTCATATGTATGTTGGCATGTTAGAATTTAAGCATCCATATTGTAATAGTTTGACCATTTTGCAATGCTGTGACCGTGGGAATATTCCATATCCAGATATTATTTGTATGTGCGATTTAGGAGTATACTAAATATGAGTGGATCACAACCTTTTAAAGTGACCCTGTGTACCTCACTAATAATTAAAGTTTTGACAGCTGCTGCTTTAACATCTGTGTATTTTTGTATCAACAGCATGTGAGAATAACGAGTCCTGTCCTCCGGCATCCTTTGTTACACCATTCCTCCAGGCTGTCTACATGTTCTTCCAGTATATCATCATGGTCAACATTCTCATTGCATTTTTTAAGTAAGCATTTTTATCTTTTTTTAAAGTCATAATAACTTGGTACAGAGATGAATACTGTATAAATGAATGTTTTCTTCTGAACAGCAACATCTACTTTGACATGGCATCAACATCCAACAAGCTGTGGAAGTACAACCGTTACCGCTACATAATGACCTATCAGGAGAGACCATGGCTGCCTCCACCCCTCATCCTTCTCAGTCACATGGCTCTTGCTTTGAGAGGCATCTATGGGAAAATTAATGGAGACACTGAGCGGGAAGAGAGAGGCTCTGGGCTTAGTAAGTACTGCAGAGTACAGTTTGTGGAACAAAAGTAATGCAGATATTAATATTTACCTGTATTAATCAGAGCTCTATCTTGGCCATGAGGATCAGAAGAAGCTGCATGAGTTTGAAGAGAAATGCATATTGGCCTATATTCACGAGAAGACTGAAGACCGTCATGGAAGTCAAATAAACAGGATCAGAGCCACAGCTGAGAGGTCTGATTAATATTCCAGTCCATTTTTTACTAATTTTCTAGTGTCCTGTCAAAGAACTGGATTCGTCTGTTTTTGTTCATATTATGTCCCAATCGAGCAATCTTTTGGCCTTTACATGTGTTTCAGCTTGGCCATAGAGTTGGAGTGACAGTATTATGGGGACGTGCATGTAAGAAATATGTGTTACAAACTAAATCTGTACCTACTCTGTGGCTCGGTATTTAGTAATTAGTTGGACGTCAAACAATACTAAAAACAGAAACCGTTACCACTGTAACACCAACGGAGGCTGTTATAATAATATTGATAATGATAATAATAATAATAATAATGACTTATTATTATTATTATTATTACTGTTATGAAGGTAATGGATAAAGAGGCATACAGGGTGACATGACTTCTGATTCACTGTGAAATTATTTCTGACTTGAAAGGGATCATTTCTCTGACTGAAATAAGTCACACATTAGCAGACAATTAAATGAGTTTTATATATAGTTGTCTCGTTATGTGTTCACATAAGAAGATCTGGAAGATATTTGCATTGTCCCACAGTGTCGAGTCTGACAAATGATTCTGTTTTATTCATGTTGACTTGATGGCTGTTTCTTATTTGCATGTCACACAGTATTTCTGCAAAGTGTCAGAATTAATTAAGTCTCCTGTGAATTCAGTCACTCTCTGATACTGGTGTGTGTGCTTTTAGGTGACTGTGTTGGTACCTTTTGTCTGAAGTGACATTTGTTATATTGTATTAACAGCAAATATGAAACATTGTTTATAAAAGGCAAAAAAAAAAAAGTACAGCAGCATTATAAAGTTTGATCTTTTTTTTCTTCTTATCAGAGCAGAAGAGATGTGCGTGATGATGGAAGAGGTCTCAGAGAAGGTCAGCTTCATTCAGGACAGCTTGTCAGAGTTGGACTGTCAGCTAGGTCAACTCCAGGACCTTTCGGCGCAGGCTGTGGACACCCTCACTCTGCTCTCTGCTTCTGACAGCCTGCATCAGAAAGAGGCTTGCCTGGCTCAGTGTCGGCTCATCACAGCACCTCGGCACGACCTCCCTCACAGCTGGACCCTCCCACACAGGACTGGAGCAGACTGTGATGTTCCTAATATGCGTCGACTGATGGTCAAATCATGTAAAAGTACCCCGCCTTCCTTGCTAAAGGGCCCTGCTTTAGCAGTAAATGGACTGACACAATATGAGTGCCACATAGGAGCCAAAGGAAGCAAGGAAGGAAAGCATGGGTGTGCTGAGGGGGCAGAGAAAACATCAAAAGAGGTGCTTATGGTCTCCTTTAAATTTGTTGCCTTTTTATTATATGTGCTACAGCAATTTAAACCGTGAGACAAGGAAAATAATTTTAAGATGAATTTAGTTTTTATTGAATCACTGGTTAAAAAGATATATTTTTTTAACAGGACTCACAGTCAACTAGTTTCAACAATCCCAGTGAGAACTGGCTGGGAATGTGTAGAACTGCATCACATGCCTCCCTCTCCCACTTTGGTGGAGCTCATCTTGGTGTAAGGGATCAGACGCCCTCTGAGTCCTGTGAATCATCCCGCTGTGGGTCTCCTCTTTCTCCCAGAGGTTTGGGGTCACCATACCTTAGACTTTGGACATGTGACCCGTATTTATATCCGAATCAGGAGGAAACTTCCATGGATGAGGGAGAGGAAGAAGAAGAAGAAAATCTACAGGATGAAGAGGAAGAGAAAGAAGAGGAAACAACACAGGAACAGCTGTCAATCGTAGAAGTATGTCCTACAGCGCTAATGGTTTCCCTTAGTCTAATCCTCAAGATATTGTAACATCTTTATGATTTTTTTTTTCTTCAGGACCAGAGCCAACCTGGTTTTCGGTCCAGATGTTCCAGCCAGTGGAGAAGACCCAAGCTATTCTCCAGGTGGGCTAATATGTCCAGAGAACAACCCTTTGGCTACAGCAGATCTCTGTCATCCAGCATGGAGAATATTACTTTCTCTGTAGCAGCCCACAGTCCAACAATGATATCATTCCCGTATCTCAATGAAGCACTAAACAAAGACAGGAGGAGGGGGTTTGGTGAGAATACATCTCTACAAGGCAGCAGGAGCCAAGGTAACTGGGTAAATAAGTAAAAAATCTGCTAATACTAGGCCTTCTTTTGTGAATTGGATTTTATATTAATGTGTGCAAATTGTTTCTGCAGAGTGGTCCAAGTCTACAGACTTTATTCAAGTCCTGGAGAACAAAAGCAAAAGCCACAACAGGAAGACAGTGAAGATAAAAGAGAGCACTCCAGATACAGTAAGACAGCTCTTCAGAGCACACTGATAGACATTCACTTAATTCATTTACTTCTTTCATGGTCACTGAAATTGCTTAGTGAAAGCTGAGTAAAGTGCTAAACATTGCATGGATCATAAAACAGATTTTTGTTCTTTAATATTTGGAACCTGTTTCCATTTTCTTATTTACTTTGAAAACTAGGTAACCATGCATTCCCACTTGTCTGATGCCTCATGGAGGAGGCACCGAAGGTTAATAGGGGAGCCTACATGTTGGTCAGCTTCAGCAAGCCTCAATCAGCTCAGTAAGGACCGACTATTCTGTTTAACTCACAGACATCATAGACTCTCCATCATAGAGCTGTAAATGTGTTATTTCAACATCTCATTTAATCAAGGAGCACAAGAATAAGGCAGAGAAGTAAAGTTTTGATATGAAGAGCTTATTGGTTTGTCAAAAGAATACAGCCTGATTTATTTTTAAGCAGCAATATAAATATATACTATAACCAACAGTATATAATTATGTTTTTAAGAATTAATCATTGGTAATGTCAATGTTGTTTCAGATTTTGATCCTGCAGATTTGTTGAAGAAGCCGATGTTTTCCCATCAGGTAAACCCTTCTCTAGATATACATTGGTAACAGTGGTAACAAATGCAAATTGGTAGAAATATTGGAAAACTGTAATTTCTAAGACGTCCCGCTGAGATTAGTGTGATTACTGTTGACCTGCAGGATATGTTGAGCCCCACTCATTCAACATGGAACAGCTGTGCCAGATCAATGAGCCGCAGATCTTCGTATGTCTTCCTCTCATTTGGGCCTAAATGATAACTATGTATTTAAAGACATTTTGATTCTCATTATGTTTTTGTGTGCATGTGCATGTGTGTGTCTGATGTAGTTTACAGAGTGGCTTGGCACCTGAAGGTAGTTCTAAACGTTCCACTTGAAAACATTTTCTGTTCAATATTTAAAAAATAAGATCATATGCTAAAATCTGCAAGACTTACACTTTATTATTTAAATTTCCTGTTTATCTTGTTTGCTGTAGCCAAGACCTCCTCATTTCAGTCCGGTGACAGTTTGTACCCACATTATTCAGGTAAGCGTTTTTGTTTTTTAAAAAGTATGTAATTTTACTTTCATTTTACCTGGCAAAAAAATCAAAACACATTCATATTTAAAATGTGTCAGAATACTAATGAGATAGGGGAGCAAAAGATATAAGAAAAGGTCTAACAATAAAACATATATGAATTTGAGAATTTCAGAGTATTAACATTTTCTTTGCTCTTGACTCAAGAGTTTTCTATCATGACTCGGTTATGCATTTTTTCAGATTTAAAGAATTATTATTATCATGTTGTGTCTGTTTGCAGCCATGGAAAGAAACAATCTGATGAGACTGGCTCACACCATCCCTTTCACTCCTGTTTCTATTTTTGGTAACTTTCTTGCTCTCTATCTACAGTTCTCTTATTTAATGCTGTTATTTGATTGACAGACCGAAGATCTGGCTTCAGGAATGTTTTATAATCTCTCTCTTCCTCTCTACCGCACAGGTGGTGAGGAGGTGAGTGTCTACTCTCTGAGAGAAGCACCCTCTGACATTGATCCTGAGTCCAGCTCAGTCTCTTCCTGGTCTTCCCAAGGCCTGTCTGCTGTGCTGCAGCCCCTTCTGAGTGAAGAAGGCTCTCTGGATGGGGGTCTCCGGCAGGGCTGCAGAGTGCTGTGTACATGGGCTGAGCAGGACATACTCACACCTGGTCTGGTATATGTGGTCAAAGCCTTTAAGCCTGAGGTGGTTTATGCCTGGCAGAGGTATTTCCATGGTAGTACTGCGCTGCAGCTTTGTTTGAGGGTAAGTGTTAGCAACGGCACTGCCATTTAGCACCACTGCGCCTTAAATTCCTGCTAAACCTGCACTATAATCAAGTTGTTGATACCTTTTACAGGAGATCCAGCAGCAGAGAGCAGCCCAAAAAATGATGCATGTGTTTAACCAGGTCAAACCCAAGGAAATGCACTTCTCACCAAGGTTTTTATTATTCTTTTTTCTGCTATATTTATGAGCAAACAGCTGTGCATAAGGTGACTTGGTTTTCTTTCCACCAGATTTCTTGACGTATTTCTGGTCCTGTGGCATTTTAATGGCCAGTGGCTTACTATTGAGAGGAACATGACCGGTGACTTCAGAAAATACAATAACAACACAGGAGAAGAGATCTCCCCCTGCTGTTCGCTGGAGGACCTGCTGCTGGCGTTCTCTCACTGGAGCTACGAGTACTCACGCAGAGAGCTGCTGGTGCTTGATATGCAAGGCAAATCCTTTTTTAAATTTGTGTTGTGATATGTCTGTGTGCATTTGTGCATGTGAGGTTATTTTTTTTGTTCTTTTAATTAATTTTCTCTGTTGTTGACAGGGGTAGGAGAGGTGCTAACTGATCCAACTGTCATTATGGCAGATGATCAAAGGTACAATTAAAATTTTTGCCACCTTTATATTTCACAGATGACATCTTATTTTAGAAATGGGTCAAATGTGATTCTTGAATCTGATGTTATTTCTAAGCTGTATTGCAGGTGAAACATTTCTCAGTCTGTACTCTGCTGTCTCTGAACGTCTTGCAGTGGTAGCAGGGGCGAGATGCTTTTTGGTCCTGATAATCTCGGAGATGCTGCCATCAATGGATTTCTGCAGAAACACACTTGCAATTTCTGCTGCCGAGGATTGGGTCTAAAAGGTAGGAATAGTAAAAAATCTGTGTCTATTAGGGATAGAAAGAGTCTGGAAATGTGTGCTTGTAAGTGGTATTTAGATACTTGAGAAATACATCTTATTTGTTTTATTGACTGTTATGAGGATTTCCATTAACAAATGATTTCTTTCAGTTTGCAGTTTTTACTTTTGTCCTCATGTGCAAATATAAGTATTTGTATGTCACCTCTGTGTCGTCACTCAGGAGGCCAACTTGGCTCTGGGAGAAATCCCCAGCAACTTCAAATGAAGAGAGTACACACCAGCAGCCAGCTAATTAAGCCGCGAGTCTTCGTTCATTTCTATAACAACAGTAGTGTTTGAGGCATGGGGGTGGGCCCTGCTTTGTGCGTTGTGCTGCGCGGCCTTTGATTACGTATTAATCATGTCTTTGTGCTGGCAATGTGCTGCTGAGACATTAGCTTTGATTAGCTATTAATTAATGTCTCTGGGTAGACATGATACTGGCATCTTGAGGATAACTGCGCAGAAAGAAACTGAGCTTGAAAACAAACAAGCCCAGCAAACAAACACACAAACACAAACATTCAGACACAGTTGTTTTGATATTTCAAAGGTGTGTAGTGTTTCCTCTTCCTTTTCTTTTGTCCTCTTCAAGATTTCTCCCCCAAATCAAATCAATTATTCATGCTGGATGCATGGACTTCCTCCCAGGCCTGTCAGTATTCTCTTTCTTGTAATAATGACTGTGTTATTGGAGTGACATGCCGCTAAGTGATGTTTCTGTTGTTCAGATTTAAGACGGCATCCAGGCAGCTATGAGAACAGCAGTAAGGCAGAGGCAACGTTTGGGAATGGAGAGCAAGATGACGACGAAACCGAGGTGTAACCTTTGACCCTGGAAGTACGGAAAACAAGATGCGTGCACTTTTCTTACAAAGATGTATTACTAACGTATTCTGTAATGGTGTCTTGTACCATTGCAGATTCTTATGCTTGACAGTGTAAACAGGGAGATAAAGCATCATAGATCCATTTAGGGATCAGTGACTGAACACTTGCAGTTAAAAGGATAAATTCAGTTTGTAATAAAGTTTGTAATTATGTTTAGTTATGAGTGAGTTATGAGTAATTGTATAAAAAAGTTTTTTTTATTTTTCCAAAGTGTCTTATGAATCATAGTTAAAATTGCAAAGGTCGAAACTATTGTTTTTTTTTGTTTAAAAAAAAAAAAATTATAATGTAAAAAATATTATCATCTAAATCTTTTAAAAATAGGTTTGCTGGATTGGGATCATTTCATGGGACTGTTTGAACAAAACAAAACAACAGACAATATGTGATCGAGTCAGGAAAAACAAGACAAATATGCACCCATAAAATTTCATTTATTTTTTTTTCTTCCCACAACAAAATGTCTACAAAAGCGATAAAATATAGAATTTAACAAAAATCACTTCAGACCTTCACATTGTATGTACACCTCAAAGGAGGACTCGCTAAGGCCCCTGCATAGCTCTGAACTTCAGCCCAGTCTGATCCATCAGCTCTGGGTGCTTTTAACTCTCTTAAATGCAAATGCATGCTACACACACTCTTTTCTTTTTATAGTGAAAGTGAAAACTCCACAGCCGGGGTTGTGGATTTATTTTAGAGTCGGTTCAGAGTTCAGCAGAGTCCCCACCAAATGAAAAAAAAGCATCAAATGTAAAAACAGTTTGACAGTGTAAGCAAATACACATTTTCCTTGAAGTTCCCCTTTTTTAATTGGTTTCTCATGTAAACTCACACAGTAAAGCATCTACGCCCCACTCTGCCAAACCTTTCTTTCCTCACTAGCTATGGCACTTTGAAAACAAACAAAATGTCTTTTTTTTTTTTTGTTTAGTTTTATTTTATTGTTTTGTTTTGTTAGTCCTGTGTAAAAGAGGTTCTGTAGCCCAGGTACCTTTTTAGGTTTAGGTTACAGATTGCTACATTTTGTTTTATTTGCTCTTCCTGGGACGCAAAGACATTCTAAACAATAAATTAAACAATTTTAAACACTACTCCAAATTGCACAGGTGTAATGCATCAAGAAAGTTTACAAAGCATTGGTAGAGCAAACATCATCTCACACACACTCGCACAAGTTTCCACAGGGAGGGGAGAAGGAGGTTTTCAGTGTATTTGACTAAGTGTATGAAATGCCTTTCAAACCAAGTGTAATAAAAACATCTGCACAATTTGTCTGAGTTGTCACAATGAATGACAGCTACTCTTGTGCGCTCTGTGATGCCATTCTGAGATGATGGAGTAGTAAAAGGCGCATGATGTGTTCAGCTCCTCACACTGAACAGGCTAATCCTTAACATTCAGAAAAGATTACCCCTTCCCACATCGTTCCCTCCGACAGCAGGTAAAGGGTTTCCAATCCGGTTGAATAAGGCCGGTTCAGAAAGGACTGTTCACTGACTGATATCACTTCACACATTCAGAGGGGTTTAAAAAAAAATCTAACTTCATTTCCAGCAATACATTTGAAATTGGTTTTATATAAATTAGAGCATTTTATTTAAAAAAAAAGCTTTTAAAAATAAAAAAAAAAGCTTTAACTTACTGAAGTGATGTGGAGTTTGCCCTAAACCGATTGCCCACCCTGCCAAAAAAAACTCTCCCCTGAAACCCACATTATCATGAGAGGAGAAAACACAAAGAAACCCCAAATGTTTCATTGCAATGAAACGTCATGCAAATAGAACAGAACAACAATAGGCTAATAGTAATAGAAGAATAGTAGTCATAATAAGAACAATAATAGTAAATAGTAATAAAATAAAAAATAATCTTACAATGCAAACATGACAGTAGTAAATGCCTCCAGTTCTTATTGCAACAGTATCTTACTTACAGTGTTGGTTACCACTTGTTCTTGCCAGCACATTACCCATCACAACCCCATTCCACCCCACTGATTCACAGTCTTAACAAGGGAAAACAAAAATATCACATAGCAAAACTTCATATTCAGAGTCTGAATTCACTGTCCTTGGGTTTTTTGTGACAGCATTTAAATCATAGCTTACTGGTGGACTTTCTGCACTGTCCCAAGAGCAGCAAAACAAAAGCGGTAACTATGAGCATTCAGTGGTGACAAGAGCACGATATTGTGACACGGATCTTTATTGGTTAGTTATGTAAAGATATTTGCCTTGTGGTCTGAATGTCTACAGAGATATGGACAGTGAATTCATGCTCTATACACACAGACATACGCACAAACACACATACGTAGACATACGTCTATCAAAGCCTTGTCTGGGCAGATTCCATTGACGACATACATTGGTGTTGTATGTCATGTTTTTTCCTAAAAAGTTCTTCTTTATAATTAATTTTTTTGTAAATTTGTAAAAATATTAAACCCTCTTTTGATGCAAAGTCAGAAAAAGAGCTGCTCCCTGAGAGATGCTGTGTAGTGCATCGAGTCTTAATGAGCAAGTGATTGTCTTCAAGAGTCACTGGCCTCTGATCAGTGGTCAGGTTTTGAAGGAAAGTTGCTTCACTTATAAGAGGAACAAATAAATAGATCACTGACAGGACATTAAATGTGGTTGTGGATACAATTGACATTGTATCACCACGTTGTTCACATTTGTTTCTGTTTTTTTCTCTACATGAAAAAAATAAAAAACTAATGGAGGGATAATGACAATAAGGGCCCCTGTGTGTTTAATTTTAATGGACCTTTTACTTCTTTGACCATGCCTCTAAGAAGTTAAGGATTTGGCCACTGTGCAAAATTTTCTTTTGCAATTATGAGAAACCCTCAGAGAGTTTTCTACTTTTAGTGCTGAAGTAACACTAGGTCATAGTCTATCAATAATGGCATTTCACAAGGAGGTGAAAGAAAAAATCTTACATTAAAAAAGAAAACCAGCAAAATCTTTTTTTCTAACACATTTGAAGGTGAAAAACTAAAAATAAGATCAGCTTATTAATTCAGTTGTGAAGAGGGTTCCATAATTTGTAAATGGCTCATTTAAATTGTGCTAATATTTATTATTGCTCATCAGAGATTTCTTTGCAAAGGTAGTGCACACAGAGCATCTAATAAATGCATGCAGAAACCCCAGATATGAGTGTCCTCAGTTATTTTTTAGATTGTTCCTTAACAAGAAAAGGCAGAGACAATATGCCCAGAGAGGATAAAGGTCCACTGAATCCAGTGTCCAAATATTAAATAAACAAGTGCTGCTAATTATGGAATGACTAAGTAAGAAGAAAAAGTGATTGTCTATCACAGCGTTCTGTGTAAATAGCTGATTTTCAGCTGTTAATGTTTAGATCAATGGAGGCTAATTTGTATTCACATTTTTCAGTCAGTGCTCTGTTTTATGCCTGAACCCCAGATTGGATTGTGCTACACTGAAAATGATGCAGTCTGAGGTGGAATGAGTGCCATCCATAGAGAGGACTGCTAGACATTGCCATTGACCAGGAGTGAAATATAGTGCACTCTAGACAGAACTGCTACCCTGTTCTGAACAGCTACAAAAAAGGAGAGGGAAAGTAAAGTTGTAAAATCAAAAATGCAGAGTGAAAGTTATTGCTCTTTAAAGAAAGGGTCCTTCATTTTCACAGTCCGGAGTCCCTGGACTGAATTGTGCAAATAGGAGGAGGGCATATAGCACTCATAGATTTATAAGTTAGCGTAATTCAAGTTTGTCATATTCTGTCAATTTTCCTTCTTTTTGTCTCCTTTTCTTGCAGAATATTGATGCGTATTTTCAATGTGACTTCTATCTGCCAAAACATAATGCCAAGGTCCTGATTCATGAGCGATACAGAGCAGGGTAAGGGGAATCTGGAAGAGGTGAGGGGTTGACTGTGAGGTCCTGGTTTCTGATTAGAAGTTTCTGGTTGATTGTTCGAAAGCAGTCCAGCTTTTCATGGACGTGATTATTGCAGCGAGAAATAAATGATTGATAGGATGGCAAACCTGCCAGATTCTTTTTTCTTGCAAAATAGAATATTTACGTATATATCTCCACCTTGAAAAGTAGTAGTGATTATTTTCTTTTCTTCTTTTTTTTAAATCCTTCATATGCTCTCTTTACATTTCTATAAGTTCTGTTCAGAAGGATGTAACACCTTCTTTACATATGAACAAAATCCAGACAAGGCTTCTGTATATCAACAAACCCAAATCTACTCTCGGTTTTTGCCCAGTATTCCTTTACAGGTCTCAACTTTACAAATTCTGTACACAAGAAACTATCAAATAAAATAAGAACACATAGACAAGGTATCGTCAGCCGCAATGGACCGCTGTATATTTAAATTAGGACTAACTTATTTTAACAGAACAAGAAGTAATACTGGAATCCATTCTCCACTAGAAGAATATCTACAGTAGCTTCTCTAAATCCACTGTTCCCTCCCCCCGTCCAGCTTCTTTGACTTCACAACGTCTTCATTTGAAATGAAAAAAAAGTTGAACAGAATATTTATTTTTGAAAGTTAAATCAAATTAACTTACCCACTTGGGAAAAAAAAGATTGACAGCTTAAAATTGTTTCTATATGTTTTAAAGTCTGTACATTTCTGGTCAGTCAGTTCAGTTCCGGAGACGGGTGAAAGCCCCCTCGGGATGTGGCTCGGGGCACGTTTCCTTTATATATACATTCTTCAGACTGTATCGGTGAACAAGATGGGATAAGTGCTGGACATTCCTAGTATTGTTGGCGGTAACTCTACGTTTCTAGCAGATGAATCCTCACCCACCGGCTTGAAATGAGCCTGGGGGAGCTTGGAAAAATGTGATTGCTGCAGCGACACAGCCGACATGGCCGCTGTCGTCATGTCAGATGAAGCAAATTTGATTTCTTGGTCCTCCGCTGCCGTTGTTGGTTGCATTTGGACTACAGGCAGTCACTTGGGCATGGCCATGGCAGAGTTTGGATCGGGGTTAAAAAGTTCTTTGTAGAGTGGAGGGAAGAGGACGTTGACTGTTTCTGGATGGAGTTGCTGGAAGGCTTGGAGCTCCTCGGTGTGGAGCGTGCACAGGGCCGACAGCGTTGGGATTCGGCTGATTAACTGTTAGACACGAAAAAAGGTGGTTAAATGCGAGGAAATTTAGACTGATAAGTAACAGAAAGACTTTTGATCAGAACCAGAGCGGTTGTGTTCATGATAGTTTCACATTTCTCCAACAGTGCTCGATGCCAGAGAAGCATTGAGTTCAATTTTTATATTTTTCTGTGGTGATGCACTGTATATTTCTGCTAATAATCAGCCTACCTTTGCCAGTGCGTCTTCATCCATGTGGTTCTTCTGCATAATGTGCTGCAAAGCAAAGTAGATCTTCTCCTGGAGTTTCTGGACTTTTCGAGGCTCCATCAGCCAGGGACGATCTGTGGAGGGACACATGGTGATTCGTTTAATACAGTTGTTGCATTGTGATCATTAGCAAGCTGGACATTACAGATGAATATTAACAGTAACATTTCTTTTTGTATTGTAGTGACCGTGGACGTGAACTGACCTGTGGAAATTAGTACTGCTGCTGAGAAGAGCGCAATCTCCTCTTCTGTTAGCTGCAGTGAACACAAACTCTTTGCAAAGTCAAACACTGCGCTCACTAAGTCGTCACAACCTTGAAGAGGAACAAAAGAACAAATTTTATTGCACTTATTTTGGTTATGTATGTACTGATTAGCAAAAACTACCTCACAGAGGAGAGCAGATTTTTGTTTTTAACCACACAATTTTTTTCCCTTTCTACTTTAATTTTTTATCAGCCTTTTCCTCTCATTCATGCTATGAAAAGTATAAATATCAGTATCTTACCTAGAGCTTTGAACATCTGCATGCCTCCATACTTCCCCTCAAATAGAACCGTGTTGTTGAGAGGGTTGAAAGCCCTGCACATCCGCACCAACACTACTTCCAAACAACCTGGAAGACCCAAACAGAAAGATGCGATGGTCATGAAGCTGATTATTTTAACTTAAAAGCAAAAAAAAGCAACATCATTGCCCTGTACTGAAGCAAAAAAGACACAGTTAGCCTACTAATTATTGTCCATACAGTATGTCTCACCTGACTTGAGAAGGAGGATCTGGTCATTCTGGCACAGTTCCATGAACCCTGAGATGCGCTTGGCGAACTCCACCACATACTGGATCGCATGGGTGATCTGGATGGCACACTGCTGCCAGAGCACGTCCCGGGGCTATAACCAGACACACACAGAGTAGCTATATTTACTTTATGCTTTATTAGTTACATTTGTGAAAATAACTACTCGTAAACAGACCCAATCATGGAGTCATTTCATATTGTGTGTAAGAGACTGATGATAAAACACAAAGGCTCACCTTGCTCTGGTACATCTTGACCTCTTCGTAGGAATGTGTCTGCCAGGCTAGCTGCTGTAACTCGTCTGTTGTGTACTGACATGTCTCCAAGTGCGACTTGATGATATTCTGAGCAATGCGGTCTGGAAGAGAGGATTACTTATTTATTCCTTTCGGTACAACAAGGTAATGCATTCAATCATTTAATACAGTCTTGTGCATTATGTTCCCTGTATGTAGAAACTTTTACTACTTTATTTAACAGTCCTTCCTTAATTTAATTGCTATCCACTTAAGATATGCATACAGTGCTATGACATGCTGTGAGCTGGCCATTAAGCCCATCTGATGTGCCTTCAGATTAGGACTCTGACTCACGTAGCCTTCCAAGGCTTATTTGTGAGTAATGATTCATTTTCCACGAGGATAATTCATGTATATTTTTAATGATCAAACATTTCACTTATATCATCAAATATATAGCAAAATTCTTTACCCAGCTCTCCCATGCTGACATTACTGGGTCCAAGCTGACTGTCCTGGTAGCCTCCGTAGCTGAACAGGTTGGGTACTGGCGTCAGGTCATAAACCGGCTCCTGCTTAATGTGCTTCATGCCCGACATGTCCAAACCTGACTGATCTGGAGATGGCTGAGTGGAATCTATCCCATAATAGCCCCCTGGGACTCCGCCTCCATTACCATGGCCCCCTTTGGGTAGATCTATGACGTGGCCATTGGCATAGGTGCCCCCGATTTCATGGTTGAGGGTGGACAGTCCGTTAGTTAGGCTGGATGAGTAAACACGTGCCAGAGCTTCAGCTTCGCCTGTCTGCTGTTGCCGCTGCTCCTGCAGCCGTGCCTGATGCTTCTGGACCTCTGCGTACAGGCTGTCACGTTGCTTCTTGGACATGCGGCCAAACTTGACCGCTGCATGAGGAGAGGATATAATTTAGGTCAAGAAAACGGGGAAAAAAAGCTCAAGTGAAGAGAAGTAGAATTCAAATTCTAGTTTTTGCGGAATTGTCCAGGTAAAAGGAAGATTAACAAGTGTGTGCAGATGAGATAGAAGTGAAGCTTCTATAGGTTTTTGTTTGCAGGCTGCAGCAGCGTATGATAAAGCCGCGCCTTACCATCTCTGGACATTCCTAGGGCAAGACATTTCTGCAGGCGGCAGTGTTGGCAGCGGTTGCGGTTTGTTCTGTCGATGAGGCAGTTCCTCTGGCGAGGGCAGGAGTAGGAGGCATTGTTCTGTTGACTCCGTCTGAAGAAACCCTGGTTGCATGTCAAAGAACACCGGTCTCAAGTAGCCATCCGGCACAAATCTAGTTTTCTTTGACACTCAAATGAAAGAGATTTTTCTGCAAAAACACATGAAGTCTTACCTTACATCCTTCACACGTAATGACTCCATAGTGAATACCTGATGATTTGTCTCCGCAGATTTTACATGGTATAACTTCAATTTGGGCTGTAAGAAAAGCAAGAGGACAGAAAACATAACATTACAAGCACCATTTTGGACCAAGCGTAAACTGATGCTCCACAGCCTCCTTCAACAGCCTGTTCAGTCAGCATTTTAGCCGGTGGTCTATTTTAAGATGTTTTTTTAAAAAAGAAAAAGAAAGCATAACTTGGTTAGCTGATTGCGCTTAAAGTGTGTCCGAGCATAATGCTTGTGTGACTTCAAATTCACAAGGGCACAGTGACATGTACACATTTATTGTGTCTTTGCAGGAGTTTTTCCACTAACTGGGACACTTAGGGTTGCATACGTGCACACTTCACATGCACACACCAAAACTTCCACACACAAATAACTGACTGGACTGTGTGCTGAAGTCCTTTTTGTTGCGCTTGAAGGAGAGACCCCTGCAGGTTAGAAGGGTCCATCATAATAAGAAAACTGGTTACATCAGTGAAGGACCACACTTTCCCTACATCTATGTCTTCTCTGTATCCCCTCACAGAGGCACGCATTTAGTTCCCCAGCTCAGATTCTGTGAGTATTTAGCTTCTTCTAATCTACATGTTGTTAGGTCTTACTCACTGTGTATTGGCAGCTCCATGTAGAGTCACAACCAAAGGCACAGAATATCAATGGAAACTATTTCAACAAGCAGAAGCACCTGTCACGGGCAACTCTGAACAAATTATCCATAATACAAAGAAAGCGAGATGCCGTCCCTGTTAAGAGATGGATGTATATGGATGTAGAGGTAGGCAGGTATGCTGCTGAGATGGCACAGTCTCTATAAAGAGATTAGACAGCCTATCTAATCCTAAATTATTTCCCGACAAGCTGGTTCCCTCCTCTGCTGAGCACTGTCTTAGCCCCAGCTGAAACAGCCATTCACATATAATCTCCTTGCAAAGTCCCACCTGTGGGAAATCCTGCATGAATTTATGAGTTTTCTCACAAAGTTGGAAAACAGATGAAATCAAGAAGCTCGTATGCATCTTCATGTTTGCATGGATTTTGCAAAAACGGTTCCTCTTCAATGCATTACACATCCTTTTGTACTGCATAGTTTTTTCTTAAATATGCATGTCTGCTGGTTGACTTTGGATGCTAAAATGCCCAGATGTATGGGTTTTAGATGATCACTCTTTGTTCAGTTATGTGAACATGCTTTGTCTTTACATGTTTTCTTCTGAGCATGTATATAATGTGTGTGTGTATGCTAAATGTCTGTGGCAGAATGAGTGTGCAGTATGCATAATTGGATCATGTCTTATGAGGATCAATGGATGCAGTTCTGTCTGTCTAGCAACTGAGCAGACACAGACGATCACATTTATCTTTAAACTCTTCCTGCATCTCAGGGACACGATCAAAAGTATCATTAATCAAAAAGGTGTTTTTGTCAGTGTTTCTGGAGATTCTCTGCATCAACCGATGCACAGCCGCATAATGAGATCGAATCATCTCCGCCATACCAAATAATTTATGCTCAGGGTTGGAGACTGGATGGCTGTTGTCAAATCTGGAATGTGCTGAAAATAGAAAAATTCTCTGTCATCACCAGAAATTTGGAAACTGCAGCTGAGCAGCAAACAGTATTAATGGAAAAAAAAAGTTAATGCGGTTAAATAGATTTTTTTTTTTCTATGCACACTATAGGAAATATCAAAATAGTGTCTGCTTTTTGTGGAATAAGGGAAAAGGGGAGTTAGCGCGAGAGACTCCTTTGATTTTGTTCTGTTACAAAGCATGAAATGCTAAAAGCTTGTATCTTGTGCTCCATGACCCTGAACTATGCACGCTTCCTCAATGTAATTTTATATTGCTTGGTTAAAAATGCCTTCATTGCTACCATCTAAGATTCGCAGAGACCTTTAGTCCCTTATTAATCTCTTGTGAAATTATTATCAACATGTTCCCTTTTAAACTCAACAATAGAACATTGTGTCACGCCGCAGCGGATCGTTCTGGAGATGAAACAATGTGCTTTTTGACTTAAGCTTTCCGACTTTGTGCTTAAGGTGTCACAACTCATGCTGTGAATGTCGGTGCAGCCCAAGAAGTGACCCATTTTTACCAGTTCTCGGCCAGCGGAAATCAAACTGGGTCAGAGTAGAGGAGTGGACTGGGACAACATGCAGACTCCATGTACAGAGCTGTCAATGAATGTGGCCCGTAACACACTATTTATAGACTGTAAAACAGGTCAGTTGCACCCAGGACATGGCTGTTATCGAAAGAGCACATATGAGCAGTAAGCAGAGCACCAGACAACAATGCTCTTCATCATCGTCTTGGTTTTAGCACTCCCAATCTGCTTACGCTGTGGTTGCTGCTGCGAATCCCACACTTTCAAACTTTTTCATTAAAATGTTAATCTGCGGCTAAGTTAATCTCTGTGGGTTTAAACAACATAAATGTGTTCAGCCCACACCTGCTGCTATGCGATGCGCATAAACATAGTTTCAGGAATGGTTTCTATCAGTTTTCAGGAAACGCTCTTTTATATTTTTCCACTTTATAAGAGTTATTTGTGTTGTGATGCTTCAAAGATTTACATTATGTCTTCGGTGTTTCTTTTACCTCATGGCAGTTTGGATTCCCCTTTGTATAATATAATTATCCCCAGAAGAGCACGGGCGTGTGGGCATGTGCATTGTTCATGCGTATGTTTCAGGGACGTTTTGCGAGTATTTCACTTACAGAGGAGAAATGGGGGAAAGATAAAGTGTGTCCATGCAAGTTTGACAAAGTGTATGTGAATATTTGTCTGTAATGTGTGGGTGTGTGCATTGTTGAGTGTGCGTTGTGCTCATTGCCAGTGGGGACTGTCAGTTGGGTTATAAGAAGACGGTCATGACGGTATTGCTGTTGCCGGGGTGACCACCCACTCGCAGCACTCGTCTGACTGTCACAGCGATGATGTGCTAAGCTGTCACGATCTTAAAGGAAGTGATGTCATCAGTGTGTGTGAAGCCAACTCAGTGTATCATCACTGTTTTGTCCTGTTGGCCTCACTCGGCAGCGGAGGATTTGTGAATTGTTTATCAGAAGACTCCCACTTCCACATCTTGTCTACACAATGGTACACTTTAGCTGCGATTTTGGATGTTCTATGTGACACGACTAAGACGCATTTATTTGCTTTGTGTTATTGTTTTTAAAGTTGCCTTAATGCATTTTGGGGTTTTTGATTTCACAGTTTTGCATTACAGAAGCAAACTTGCAGCCTCAAGCTTTAGTGGAAGTGAATTCCTAAAATGGGGCAGAAAGAAGTCTAACGCAGCGATTCTTCTCACTTTTCTTGACAGACTTCAATTTCCAAGCGAAACCTGAACATTTCTGCATTGGGAAATTGTTTTGCCCTCAGGCTAAATGTCTTTCATGGGGTGTGGGTGGGACTTGTTTCCAACCTGAGCTGACCCAGTCAGAGCAAAGTGACTGACAGCATCCTCCGCCAGCGGAAGCAAGAGCGTTATCCTGAGGTTATTATGTAAGAGAGGGACTGCAACGCTGGCGATTCCTTTGCTAAGAGGAGGATCAAGCGTGCACAATCTCGTGAGGGAGAAAAAGATACCACCAACTGGAGACAGATTTTACTTAGAACAAGGCAAAGATAGTCACTCCAATGTGAGAGTTGCACTCGTTTGTGCGTGCCGGGCTGATTGTGGCCACGAGGGCTGTATTGCTCTGGCACATGTGTTGTGATAATTGATTTTTAATGAAGTGAAGATCTCCTGTGTATTTCCTGGGCTGGCCCTTTCTCTAAATAGAGTCCTAATTATCTACATCACATTGCACAAAAAAAGCAGCAGCCTTGCACCAATATCACTCAAGCAGGCAAGTAGTCCTGTTGTGTTGTGTTAGGAACGGATGCATACACTCTACGGCTACATACAAGGGCAGCTCTCCGGCTATACTGACAATGTAACAGCAAATTGAGGCCACTAGATGTTGCTCTACATGTTTAGTTTCTGCTCATGTTCGTGTGTCTGAGTGTGTGCACTTGTAAGTGTTGCCAAAGGGGCAGACTGGGCATGCATGTTTCATTCCTTTAGCCTGCGGAGTGGATCTACTACAGAAAAATACCCAAAGCAGCACATAATATCATGCAGAAACAATAACAGGGAACACACTAGAGGTTGGTATTTTAGTATCGCAGTTTATAAAACAGTTAAAATGACTTTCCGGGATAACTTTTGCCAATCTAAGCCACTTCAGAAATGCAAACACAACTCCTATTGTAGTCCCCGGGGTTGATTTGTTGGGGAAGATTGTGGGTGGTATCTCCGCTTCATTAAAAAATGCATAGCTTCTTCCTGGTTAACTAGATATCTTCTGGGAAAATGAAGGAGATCAGCATTTTACCCCCCACCAACCCTTGTTAAATCTGAACAACTCTGGCGCTGGTCTTAGATGTCTATACACTGTGAATTATGCCATCACTTTTCACCATCCCCTCTACTTCAGTCTGTTTGACTTGTTCACTTGTCTCTGAGTGTTCTGCCTCGCTGTAAGTGGCTGTGTGACTGGGAAATCATTGCACTTTCTGTATTTCATGATCTATTTCCATCTCTCAGAGAAAGTCTCTTTCAGCCTTCCCTGTCTCACAGAGCTCAGAGAGGAAAATGCGCTCCGTTGTCTCTCTCTTTCTCTCTCTCTGTCAATGATGAAAAACATTGAGAAAAACTTTTGGTGGCGTGATCGCTGAGTGGATTAATACACACTGCTGGGAATAGCTTATAGCAGTGCTGCTTGGGTTTTCTCCCCTGTGTCTCCTGTCATGTTTGCACATCATACTGTCCCATTAAAATCAATGAAACACTGCCACTGCATATGGTTTCAAACGGACGTCTGCTGTGTGCTGTCATACTTTTCTTTCTTTTCGGTCTGTCTTCACTGTCTGAAACATCTAAAAAATATTCTAGAGTGGTGGACTGTCAGCTCTCTTTACAGAAATAATTAAAATGCAGTGCATTTAATTCACTTTCATCTTTGCTCCATACAGCTGAGCATGCTGTCTTTACTTCTCTTAGAGACTCCGATGCCCGTGTACCTTGCACTGCATTGTCTGGGAGGCCTTTTGGCCTCTTGTTGAAAGCACTGACCATCCATATGGAAAATACATATTGGTATTCTTAATGCAAATCCGTCCTCAGGAATTTTTTTGTGTCTTCCTGTTCTACAACAAAGTCCACATTTTAGTATTTCACAATTTAGACAGTTTTGATTGGCACATTACATATCTAAGGCTCAGTATCCAGTCACTTGTTTTGTTTCCTGTTTTCTTTCTTGAAGTGTTGATTTCTAAACCTCCAAACTGGTTGAGGCATCTCTACTTCTACTAATGCATTTGGAAATCTCTTGTCATATCACACGAAAATGCAACTATTAGTTTATTTGTGAAAAATAGTTTTAGGAAAAACTGCCTATCAGCATGAATTCTTCTCAGACTTGTGTTATTTAGCATTTGGTTTGCAAAGGTGATAGGTTTGCAAATATTTACTTGATTTACTGAGAAAAGAACTGGCAGGCAAATTAATAAAGATAATGATCATTAGTTTTGACCCTAAATACCCACAGTGGAGCTCTATCCTGCGACTTTCATCACCGACCTGACCTGAGTTTAGAACGGAGGCGGCTGACAGATACAGTGCTGACATACTGACATGAAAAATCCCCATTAATACTCCACAAAGTGAAACACCCCTTTGCGGCCGTCCGTATTTGCACAGTCCGCTGCGCATTGCATTATAGTAATAATCATAATGCCATGCAGTGGTGGGCCCACCTCCCCTCCCCCATCCCTTGCCGCCAAGCATGTCTTTGTCCACTCTGTAATATAGACAGTCACAATGTTGCTGCATGAGCGTATATCCGCAGCCCCCAGCCTCCGCTTTTCCCATCAGTCTATCGTCATCACCCCCCCACATTCACTTTGCCAATGCACACGTACAAACAGTCCGAAAAACTGTCGCTCTTGCCCTCCCCCATGCTGTATGTCAGAGGGCAAGAGTCTGTCCAGCTTGCCATGTGGCCCCAAAGCACTCTGGGTAATTGCTCAGATAGCGGGTCTGGGATCAGCTGCAGTTTGCTCATAGAATATTGTGCCGCGGTGTGATTGGACGCCATGGAGAGGGAACAGAAGGGGGCACTGGCTGTCATCCAGTGCATTGATTTACATGCACAGGCACGCACGCACACACACGCGCACACACGCGCACAAACACCAACATGCTCCGAAAGACGCGTTTCGCCAGACAGAAGCACGCATTCAGACATGCTCGAATGCGTTCATTTCTGCAAACCACGTTCAAAAAAGCAGACTTTACAGTATGTTCTTCATGCTTGTCCCCCCCCCCCCACACACACACACACACACATACACACCTCACCTCACATACACACGCACATAGTCTCCCACCCAGAGCAGCATGTGTCTGCAGATAGATAAGAGAGGAAGGAGGCGTGGGAAAAAATCCACAGGGTAAACCGAACCCCTGCATTAACACACACACACACACACACACACACATACACATGCACACAGTCTGCCCATCTGCCTCCTCAGATCTTCCTCTCATGGTCACTGTACACACAGGCTCACCGCCTAGGTGACCTGTAGGACCCTGATGGCCTTTGACCTTTTCTTAAGGACTAAGAGAGTGCATCAGAGTGGAAGGAACAATTGTAAGCGTGCGAGGTCTGCATCTGATCATTACCGCTATGAAATCAGCCGTGAGGATACACACATTTTCACGGCTGGAGCAAACTTGCAAACCTAGATGCTCCCTAAGAATTTGGTCTCTCTTTTATTCCTTTTCATCGTGGATTTTCACAACACAGCATTAAAGCACATGTGCGCGCTGAGCTGTTACAACACAGAGAAACGTTGGCGCAGTTTTGTTTGGTCGAAGTCGAGTGGTGCAGGGAAAAATATGTGTACACAAACACGAATCAGCTAAAATACCGTCAAGAACATTTGGTGAGTGACGACCAGCTTCCCTTAACCTCATGCTCCTCCTACTACGTTGTTTTTCTTGAGCCTAATTGCAGATGACAGTGTGAGTGTGTGTGTGTCTTTGAGGGGGAAGGGATTGGAAAGGTGGTTATCCCTGTGTGGAGAGAAACAGAAAGAATGTGATGTCTACACAGAAAAATATGGAAAACTGATTCCAATATTTATTTTTTTTCACATAAGGAAGCAAGAAATTTGCTCTTAGTTTTGCTGCAGTTATTTTGCAAATCGTAACGGCGTGTGATCAGTCAGAGAAAATGAGGGAACAGGAACATTGGCATAAAAAAAAATTGAATGGACTTTAAAGCATTAATGAAGAGAGCAGCACTTAGTGTGAATGGCTAAGAGAATTAAATCACTCAGAGATGGATGGAAATCACCCCCTCTTTCCTTGCAAAACTGATTGAATATTGATGAAATTGTTGATGTATGCCTGTGTACATGCCCTGGAAGGTCTTTCATACGCTGTAGAGACAGGTAAAGATCAGCATCTACATGTAATAAAAGTGGCAGTTGTACAGTAAGTACATTTACCGGAGCACCTGTATGACTTCTGACAATTTCTGCCTCCAAGCCTAAACTCCTTTGCCTCTGAAAGTACACAAGCAAGATAACCCTATAATGAAGGGAATTATTTACATATCTTAAAAAGAGAGCCCTCTGCTTGCATTTTGAGAATTGATTACATTGATTGCATTTTAAATCCTGCTTGCATATTTTTCAGCCAGATTAGTTTTTACATCCTAATTTCCTGGTGCCCGAAGCATCTTACTGCCTTTTAGCTTGTACTCGTAGTGATTTGGAGTTCCCTCTCAAATGATCTTTATTCTATAGTTTAGGGATGCATCTTACTTTTATTTGCTGTAGAGGATTTTATTGTTGCATGTATTTATGTTAACAGGAGAGCAACAAAGTGTTTCTTGTACTTCAAACAATTCTAACCAACCATGTGTGAGTTCATCTCTTCAGTTTAGAGAAGCCCTCTTCATTAGAGTCAACCCAAACGTATGAATTAGTTCCCATTTAACTATCCTTTAGATTAAAAAAAAGCTATACTGTGTGTGTTTCCATATATCTGTTAAAGGGAGTGTGTGAGCCGGCACATGTGTGCGTCCTCTCTCAGGGATGGCCGCTAATAGCTCGCCTCAGGCAACAATTTAACTCAGCCTAACAAGGTTTTCCCCAAAGTGGCCCCAGGGGCATCTCTCACAGAAGCAAATTGATCACAAAGACTATCACACAACTCGGCTCGGATCGGCTCGGCTCAGCCTGGCCCGCTCTGCTCTTCACCTGCTCTATGCTGCTCTCTGTCTCGAGTGGGATGATTTAACAGAATGCCTTATCAACGTTAAATCAGAGTCGACAGGAAAAGCAGCAGCAAAAGTCTTGGTTTTCCTAATTGTATTCTCTTTGTGAACGGCAGGAGACACAATGCCAGCGTGTGCATGTGAGCACACACACACACACACACACACACAATTCATCCAAGAATGGAGAGAGAATGAAAGGTAGACCAAACAAGAGTCCCTTCAATGAGATTACTAGCACTAAAACAGTCTAATCTTTGTCATTAAGAAAGATGCCGCAGTAGGCTAAGTCATATTAAAGGCTTATTGTAACCGGTGCGTGCAATTCACCAGCAAATGCTGAACACCTTAACCGAGGTGTCTACTCTTTCTACACCAGATAGAAAATGTACACAAAAACTTACTTTGTCTCCTATCTTTACACCCTTATTGTCGAATAATCATAGTACGGTACTTACAAATGCTAAGTTGTGTTCTCTTAAAAGTTAATAGATTAATTACAGAAATAAGTAAAGGCAACTTGAATTGAACAGTTTCTCTCTTTTAGCGAGATAATATTAGGTCTGTTTTTCTCAACCCCATGAGGAAATCTTTATGTATTCTCCATGTAATGTAAAAAGTAGCGTTTGGGACGTTGCATTGGACACACACCCTCATTCATTCGTTATGTGGACTAATCTGCTTCCAGCGTTAGTCAAAGTCTAGTGGTTTACAAGTGTGGACTTTGGATACCGCTATTACGGGTTGTTATGTTAGTCATTGCTTAGGGAAGCTACAATGTGCAAGTGCAATCTGAGGACATAATGGTTTGTATCTGTGTGTCTGTGCTAGTGCCAGTGTGCATGTAGGTGAACAAAAACTTGTGATTTCACACACAAACACACAAACACTGTCTCTTGCTCAAGCAAATGCACACACAACCGTGATTGCATGATTATATAATTCTTAAGTCTCTCTCTCTCTCTCTCTCTCACCCTCCACCTTTCTTATCTCACTCATTCACTCACTAACATTTCCAATTCTCTACTTTCTGTTTGCCCTTTATTTTAATTCAGTATTTTCTCAGCTCAGATATTTTCACTTCAGTTTGTGGAAGATCGGATTCACTCACTTTATAAAGTCGGTAAAGTAAGGAAGCTATTTCATATGAAAAGCATACATATGCTCATTCCAACCTGCTTCTTTTTTTTCTCTGAGCTTGATTAGTTGGGTAGATTTCTCTTATAAACAGCTTTTCCAGAAATTATGGTAAATTTTCTTCAGTGAAACAAAAATATAAATCAGTTAAGCTCACATACTCTGTCTAAGAAACCAAACAATAACTATGGACCCTCTGAAAAAAGTGTCACCTGGGTGATGGCAGGTATCGCTCCAAAATTCAAACATGCACATCTGTTTCAATAGCTTTACACATTTGCAGGTCATCCATATGTTAAAACGATTATACACCCATAACAACATAGACGCCAGATTTGGAACATTTGCCTGTAATGGAAATAATTGTCTTTATCTTTGACATGTAGAGCCAGATGTTACTTTTTCCCAAACCCAGCTGAAACATGGACTCGTCTAACTACAGAACTCACGTCCACAATTTATTTGTGTATCTCATCTGAGCTTACGACCAGAGAACTTTGTAGTGTACAGTTTGTGGTTCCATTTGTGGACGCAGTGAAAAAAGTCTTACAAAGTTCTCCCGAGAACATGTGACAACATAGATCACAATAGATACCTCTCTTGTCCAGTGCAGCCTGTATGTAATCATACACACTACATCCCAGAATGTTTTCACATTGTAATTATTTTAAGACTTTAATTGCCTACAATTTCGCATTGATAAATATTATCAATATAAATATTTTTCTGAACTAATTGAATATAGTCTGATGGAGCTTTGGACAAAACTGTGAGCCACAAGCAATCTTCACTTAGAATGAGTGAACTTTTGGCGGATGCTCCTTTTATACCCAACCCTGACACCCTCACTTGTCATTGAATAATCTGCTAATGATAGTCTACCATAAAAATGTTAACCCTCCCTCCCAACATTGAGTACATTGCTACCATGAAAATGTTTTTTCCCCTTCTGAATTTAATAAAGCTGCTGAAAATGAATTCATTTGTACTTGTGTGTTGAATGAAACTTATATGAATACATTACAGATGCAAGTTTTAGCAGCATATTCTACTCGCTTTTTGTTCTTGTTAAGCACAGTCCCCCTCTTCCTCCAGTTTTTATTGATATTGAATATCACTGTGCATCCACTGAGACATGCTGCCTTCATAGATGAGTAAAAGTGACAAAACAGAAAGAGCTGTCAGAAGACTATGATTTCAAAGTAGGATTTAGATTTTATTAGTGGTTTAGGCTGAAATCCCTCCGTGCAAAGATTAAGAGAAGACACAAACCAAAGTGTGCCATATAGCCCATGCTTTGTGTGTATTAAGATTTAACAAAGGAAGAAAATTTGACTAAAGCAAAAAACTGTTTGTGCAGACTCTCGTAGGCAGTCACAGAGGAATATAACCAACATGGGTTGGATGCTGTGCCCATGCTAAACAAACATGGACTGTGATAGCAACTCTGTGGGATCACAGGAGTGCCATCCTGGCCAAACACTTGTGATATGTTAGAGAGCTTCTATGGAGAGAAATTTGTTTCTTTATTATTCAATCAAATAGAATAGATTTGAAACCAAAAATACATTTTGAGAGCAAAAGAAAGGAAGTGAGAATCACATTTTTTTTGTAGAGATAGAAACAAAATAGGTTGCAATGAAAAAATGTACATTTGAGAGAGTATATTCTCCAAATTCAATCAAAAGTAATATTTTCAATCCAAGCAAATATTTTATTCAATCAAACTAATGTTTTTAAGTCAAAAAGTACCATAATTTTGCATGAAAATAAATCCTTTTTTATTTCAACATTGTCACCTGGATTTTAGTGTCGCATGCGTTTTGTGGCGAGGAACAGAAGCAGAACCGAGACACCGAGAGGACCTGAGCGACCTGCGGTGCTTCATCAGGTTCTGACAGATCATCACTTTCTGGCACATCCCAGAAACTCAGATGTAAATTTGGTGTATTATCTCGTTTTGGTTGTGTTCAATGTTTAAATTGTTTATCGTTTGTTTAAAGTAGAAAATAAGACATGGACGGATTATACACGGACCGTCCTCCGCCGCCATACACAGTTATTTCTTTTCGTGTTCGGCTGGAAATCAATAATCAGACTTCTATGATCTCTTATATTTTCTGTTATGATAACCCATTGCTACACAAGTGGTAACCATGGCTATATAGACACTGCGCTTCATAGTAATTAATATTTCAACAAAACGGAACGCTTTCCACACTACACTTGCAGTAATCTCTACGCTAAAGCCTACCAAGCTTGCCTACCAATATGGAGACGTAAACACACAGTCATGTGATTTTGTGACGTAGCTGCAAATCCTCAATAGCGAGGTTCATTTACCACCTCAGTCTCACCAAACCTCAGCCTCCCGTGGGCCATGCGTGCTTATCATTCAA
>JAVQJG010044069.1:0-29674 GCA_036024015.1 Craterocephalus amniculus
CTCCTTTCTCATACTTTGCGAGCGCGTTCAACTGTTGCCATGGCAACGATGTATCGCTCTTATCTTTGCTTCCAAATATCATTCTAATGTGAGTATTTCCTTTAAACTGAAATGATAAATGGTTGCTAGTACCTTTTCCTGTTATACACTTTCCCTTGACAAATCGACTGAAGCTTTATTAAAGCATTGATCAACCACACCGGCCTCATTGAAATCCCCACGGGAGAAGCTCGAAACACACAATGACGAAACGAGGCCTCGGTTGGAGAGGTCACGTGACTTTTGCCATGCTGACACAACGTATCGGAACAATGCTCGCGACACTTCCGTGTCATTTGCTCGAGACATACTCGAGCACACAGACTCAAGCGTAACATCACTAGCTTCTGCTGACCTCCTGCTCTTGTTTTTGTTCCTTGTTTAGTTTAGTTTAATCTTGTCATCACTTGTTTAGTCTTACTTTAGTAATGGTGTTTATTGTTTCACTTTGCATTCTTTTTGTTAGTGATTTGTTTGAGGCCATGGCCTGTGTATATATTATTGTAAATAAATACCTTGATTTTACACTTTTTTCCTTTTTCTTTCTCTTATGTTTACGACCCCTAGGCCTAGACACAACTGGGTCGTATCAATCTTCCATGTGATTTTCTGTCTGTGTGAGGAACGTTTAGGACGTATGTGGGACTATTTGAAGGCCAGTTGCCGTTTGCCCTCCTTACTAAATGCTTTATAACGTCCAGTAATGGCAGAGCATGCAAACAGAGTGCAAATGCCATGTTGGAGGTGGATTTGAGCCCCATTCTGTATTTGTTCCTTTTTCCTACTTTGCAGTAACATGCAAGCAGTCGATTGAAAAAGAACAAAACAGGCCATTTCGTTTCGTAGGCTTTACATATCAGGAAAAACCAGGGGGAAAAAAATCTGATCTTTACATTTTAAAACAAGCTAAACACAACCTAAACACGAAAAAAAAAAAAGTTGATTTCTAAACTATTAGGAGTCTATTATTCTACAGCAAGAAAACAATCAAGTAAATAACGTCTTCCCAGGAGTGACTATCTGTAAGCTGGATGTGTGCCTTAGTTAGCAAGCTAAATGTCAACGTTTGTGACAGTACAATTAAAAAAACTAAACAAATATATCATGTTTTGAAGGACTGCAGGAGAAAACCCTTCTTTAAAAAGATCATAGCAAAGCAAAGCTGCCTTTTAACGAAGCACTGGACAGTTTGGATCAAACCAAACGCTTCATATCAACACTAACGTCTCAAATCAGCTGTTAAGCACGGTGGTGTGAGGCTGATGAGCTGGGCTCAGGTTGACTGGACTATGAACTCCTCTGGATAACAAATGTGAGTCCCTTTGTCCGGCAGCTTGGCTGAAACTGGCTCATGCAGCAGGAAGATGATCCCAAACGCGGCAGCAGATCTACAAGCGTGGCTGGAAAAGTCCAGACCTTGATCAGAGTCAACATATCATATGTGTGGTTGGAGCATTTTACAGCCACAGAGCCTGATATTCCCTCGTTTGTTAAGAGAGTAAAACAAACCAAGGAGCAAAGTGAGAATTTGTCCTTTTATATTAGATGTGAAAGGTCGTATTTTGCTTATGCGGTGTGTTATGACTCGAACGTGAGGATGTAGAGTCTATCACTGCCTGAGCAAACATTTTTATCTTCACGCCAGCAGAGCATCTAATAATCTATTGTTCTGTGAGGTTTGACAAACAGCACAGTCTCTGAGCGTCTTTAGTTCTCTCGGTCTCCATGCTGGGTTGGAAGTGTTTAGATCTCCAAATCCAGTTTCACGCCTCCCATCTCTGCAGTGCTTATGTAACATGCTAACTGTCGGAGGTCTGCAGGTCCGTCTGACTCCGACTATGTGCTTTGTCTTTTCAGTATGTGATCCCGTCCTTGGTGATCATGGATCTATGGTGAGATTATAGACAACTGTGCACCATTATCTACTGTTGCTGCAGTTATTTTTATGTGACAGGAGTGTGTTTGTGTGTGTGTGGGAGGGGGGTTTATTGTTCTTATCTTTTTATTGTTGAAACGTGTGTAATTTATGTTGATGCTCATTTCTAAAACAGATGGATTATTGTGATTACACACTGACTTACCGTATGCGTCTTTGCAGTGTATATCTTGCATAGTCAAGATTGTGCTCTTTCATGGATTAAGATAGTGTGCTGTTAGTTTTCATGACTGTAAACCAGATGATAAGGCATTATCTGGGACATTACTTTAATGCAGAGTGAAGTTTTAATTGTGACTCTTCTCTTTCTGCAGTATGTTCCTCAGAATCTTTATCCGGTCTACAAAAACAAGGTGGTTCCCGTTGCCGACATTATTACTCCCAACCAGTTTGAGGCTGAGTGAGTGTTTCATCCCTTTTTCAAAAAAATATCTACTTAAATATCTGTTGTGTTAAAGTGTGAGAAGCAGAATATTAGCGCAGACCAACTTTATGTAACGCCACTCATGTGGTTATCTAATACTTATGTTTTATACTCCCAAAAATATGCTGTTGCTCTGGTCCTCTTACCATACTCTCTTGTCCTTGTTAACTTATTCTATTTCTGCATGTCGGGTTATTCCAACCATTCAGGACAGTGAAAGAATAAAAAAGTAAAATTCAACTTTCATATCAGTTTAATATCAATGAGTTGTAGCCTGTAAGGAGATGTGGTGTACAAATGCAGCTTCACCCTTTTCATCATCACCACTGTCAATGAACATACAGGTACTAATCGGAAAATTTGAATATGCAGGAAAGGTTGTTTTATTCAAGCAATTCCGCATAAATGGTGAAACCAATACATTTTATGTACTAAGTACAAATGCAAGAGTTTACTTTCAGAGGCCTGACATTTTTATATTTAAAATCCATTTTTTATTGATTTCAAGTAATATTCAAAGTTTTTTAATATGAGGTTTTCTAAAGCTGCAAATCCTTATCAGCATAATAGAAACAAATAAAAGCTGAAAAATATTGATTTGTATATTTGTTTACATTTAATCTTTGAAGCTAAGTTACAAAAATGCAGCCCGTTTTTAGAATATACTATACTAATATTTTGTGTTGTACCTGTATGCAAGACAGTTTAATAGAATAGAAACTCCCAATCTTTATCATAAGTAGTGGAAAAAGAGTTTTAAGTTTTAAGAAGGTTTGGATCAGACTTTTGGTTTCTGGTAGGTTATTCCAGAAACTTATTCCTGAGTGTTAACTCTCAGGATGAAAAGAAAACCTGGCCCAGATGATCTTAGAAGTCTCTGTGGCTCATATGGCGTTTGCAGATCTGGATGAGAGCAATTCAGTGTCCACCTGCTCTCACATCTTTACGCTGGTGTAAAGACGAGAACCAGAGGGATATTTTCCCTTTTTTGTTCTTTGTGAGCAGCAGCATTCTGCATTAGTCACTTTTCTGGGGGATCTATTTTGACAGATGTAAATTTACTACTACATCTGAAGACAAATGAGCAAGTTTCTCTGCAGGATTATGTATGTTCAGGTGGTAAATAGGTTGGTTTATGGCTTTAATATGGCTTCCTGAAGGTCACCCAGACTTCAAAATGACACCAAGATTTTTGCCTTGATCCAATTATTTTTTCAGTTCTGATCGAAGCTGGACGTTTATCTTTGTTTAGGATAAAAACTCTGTGCACAGGTGAAACGCTCTTAGCAGCAGCAACGTTTTGTTTCACTCCATCACTTCAGTTTCCCACATAAAAGCAAAGTTAAAGGACCAAAACAAACTTGCAGACCACAGCTCTGATTATTCCACGTTTCTGATGCTGCCCCCAAGTGGCAGCAAAATGCTACAGCATGTAGACATTCAGGTGTAAAGCTGATAAGTGTTGAATAAAAAAACAAAGCCTTCTGTTTACTGAAATGAATGTTCAAAGTAAAACACAATAATCTTTGAAAAAATGAAAATCTGTTTTGCTTTGTTTTTTTTTTGGTTTTTTTTTTGTTTTTTTTTTGCAAAAACAGAAATGGTAAGAAAAAGCCTGGTGGAAACATTTTAGTGGTTTGGCTAGTTGATGGGTATCATGATTATGTATGAAATGTTTCAGTACTGTTCATATTTATTGATTTTTTTCCCCCTTTTGTTTTAGATTATTGACAGGAAAAAACATCAGCTCAGAGAAAGATGCTGTTGAGGTAAAAAAAATACAAATTCTTGTGTATTGTTTCTTTTGGTTACAGGTAGTTACTGGTTTATTCTTACACTCCGTGTATTTCCTTCCTTTGAGGTCATGGACCTTCTCCACGCTATGGGCCCAGACACTGTGGTCATCACTTCCTCTGATCTTCCCCCCAGACTGGGAGATCGCTTCCTGGTGTCTCTGGGCAGCCAGCGCCATGGTAAGCTGTGTCATACGTAGAGATGCACCAAGACCACATTTTTTCCAAAAAACAGACTACGAGTAATTTGAGTATTTGTCAAAACCAAATAGCAATTTAGGTACTGATGTATCAAATTACTCTGCATTAGTGAGGAGTGTGGACAAGAATGCCAGATGGGAAGCAGCAAAGAGAAAAGGTGCTGGTGCCAGAGCCAGTGCTTAGCTGGTTCAACTCTGGTGCTTCCAAAGAACTGGATTTGACGTGGACGCAGCCTAAGTCTGGCCCAAGAAAGAGTTGGTGCCAGAATAGAAAAGGTTTTGAGAGCGAGGAGCCGGTGCTGCCGAACACCAAAGAACTGGTGCGAAGTGTGGCTCTGGCTCTGAACCAGCACTGGAACCAGCTCGGTGAAAAAGGGGCCTGTGTGGCCTTGCGATGGATTGGCGACCTGTCGGGTGTGCCTGCCTCTCACCGAATAATTGTTGGGATGGGCTCCAGCCCTTCCCCAACCCTGAATTAGATTAAATAGTAAAAAAATGAATGAATGAATGTTTTTTCATGTTGTAGTGTCGTAACATTTTTCTGAATACCTAATATGAGTACACATGGATAGTATTGGACCGATACAAGTATTCATGCATACCTAGTCGTATGGTAATGTTTCTGACTCCGACGTAGAGGAACTTTTTGTTTTGTTTCTTTTTACCTTACAAGCAAAAAAGAATTAAACATAGAACATGTTCTATTTAGTACAGCGAAAATGAAAAAAATCCAAGTGGCTTATAATGATGCACTGAGAATTGTGTTAAAAATCTGCAGGGGTAGTAGTGTTTGTTTGTGACAAATAATGTGCCCAACTTTAAAGCTGTTCTGAGAAATCTTATGTATAGGTTCATATGCAGGAAGACCAGATCAAAGAATGCAATTACTGCATCTCTTATTGATGTCTCTAAGAGTGATGCAAGGTACTCAACCTGTTTTTGGAAGCATTGGACACAAAGCTTGTATATGCTTTGATCTATGGTGCCTATTTGTATTTTTAAATCCTTTTTTAATGTTTGCATTGTTTTGTTTTTGTTGTTTTATATGTTTTGTACCATGTGTAGTGTGTTGTTGAAATGAACCGTCCTGTGTGTCTTGAATTAAATTTACTACTACTACTACTACTACTACTATTATACATGTACACATGCAAACCTTTGTACAGGTACATGGAGATAAAGATACTGAACTTAACAAGTGCTGAAAAATATTTCCTTATAAAATCTGTAAATTACTTTGAGCCCAGCTTCTACATTACTTACACAAATACATAAAGCAACATGTTTTAAAATAGTTTTTCATTGTCTTGTGATGACATATCTGGTGAAACACTGTTTTATAATACGTGTTGTCTTCTTATTGTCTGAAAATCTCACTGTAGGATCAGAGACTATTTTTTGTCATTTAAGTTGAGTTTGTTTGAAAAAAAGTCAGGGTCATGGGAGCGTCATTTCAGCAACTTTGTCTTCAGACAAGTCATTTTAAGACTTAAATCCAGCCATAAGTTCAAAAAGATGAGTTGATCAATTTGTTTCGCTCCTTCGGTAAAGTTTTAATCAATTTTCATCACGACAGGGTTTCTTCAGTTTCTTTCTATATCAGCTTGTGATCAGGATTGCACCAACAGAAGACCCTCAGATGAGCAGATATGTCATAAACGTTTAGGCGTGTAAATGCAGAATTGAACACGGTTCGTCTCTTTGCTGCTTCCCAGTTCGTCCAGACGGCAGCAGGACGACGCAGAGAGTCCGAATAGAAGTTCCAAAAGTGGACGCAGTCTTCGTAGGAACCGGAGATCTGTTTGCTGCTATGCTGCTAGCGTGGACACACCACTACCCTAATGACCTAAAGGTTCACACACACACACACATATATGAAAGAAACTAATTTCACAGAATTTAATTGAAATCTAATTTCTCTGCTGTCTTTCTCAGACGGCCTGTGAGAAAACGTTTTCGGTGATGCATCATGTTATCCAGAGGACCATATCATATGCTCACGGTAAGAAAAGTGTCTACTTAAAAAAAATATTTAAAAAAAAACAATTTTTAAACTATTACTGACTGCACGGGTGCAGCAGCATATAATACATCTGAGTGATTGCCGATTGGCTGCAGCCGGTCCTGCAGAACAATGGCCATGTTTACTTGAGAGTTTTAATTCCTCTTTAATTTGGAATTAAAGTTAATTCTGCTTTAAACAGATGAAAAATGACCATGTAAACCCTTAACACCGAATTAAATCTGAGTTAGACTTAATTATGACGTTTTCTCATGATGTTGTTAAAGAGAAACAAAGCAGGAAGGGAGCTTTTAACTTCGAGTAGATGTATGTACAGGATGTCACTTCCACCATTCAACCAACCAGAACCCCTCCAAACCCCTGGCTTTAAAGCGTGTTTTCCCATGTAGACCCAAAGGATAATATTTTAATGACCAATTATTCTATTCTGAATTATTAATGAGTAATTATTAATTCAGAATTAAAAAACGTGATGTAACATGTGTCCAAACTATCTTCACATTGAAAGATTTCCTAATTGGTTTATTTTCATCTTGTTTATCCCCTCTACCTCTCCTCTCAGAGTTGGCAGGTCCTGGTCGAAGGCCCAGTCCGCCCCAGCTGGAGCTGAGGATGGTCCAAAGTAAAGCCGACATAGAAGACCCCGCCATAGTAACGGAGGCCACAGTCATATCCTAACATTACCCACCCATAAGACTCATTCTAACCTCGTCCTCTTCACCCATAAATCTCTCGAATCCTGTTTCTCAGTAAATCTCATCACAGTGAACCTTGACCGTCATCTAACTTCAACTCATCATTCAGACTTCTCAAACACCTTAGTATCGTAGCCTCTCTATCCTGTTACCCTGAACCTTTAAGTCCTCGGTGTCCTGACCCCTTGAACCAAACCCGAGCTGTTTTTACCCGAACCCTGTTTTGGAATCAGAGCCACGGATAGACTGAGTTTGGTCTGGGTTTTTTTTTTTCCCAGCTGTTTGGTTATAAAATTGACTCCACAAGCAGAAAACATAAGATGCCACACATAAAGGCTAAGTTTATCTGGTTTCCCCTCTAAAGCGATGTGGTTAGAGGCGTCACGTTGCAGCTGTAACCACATCCAACCCGGAGTTCGAAGCTCTATTGTAGCATCCGAAAACAAACTTCTTTTCCGATTTGGTTTCTGCCCTCTTCTCCTTTTCAACATTAGTGCTTCTCCTCAACCTCAATGATCAACCTCTGTTCATCTATGGCTCTGCCCACCCCCCTCCCAGTCTAACAGCAGTGATGTAATGGTGACCAAGTCTAACCCCTGAGACCCTTCAAAAACATAAAGGAAAAAAAAAACGCACAATGTATAGTTGATGTATAGATGTTGTACTATAACTGTATTGGACCATCTGTATGATATCTTCTATCTGATCTGTCTCTTGGACCATCGTGTTGATGCTACTGTACGATAGACCACATGCATTACAATATCACTCACAGCAGAGGCGTCTGGGCTGGTTGTGGCACTCCCGGGAGCATCAGCGGCTTCAGCCGTTGTCCGTTGTCAGTAACCGTCTAATAGTTGTAGTGTATAGTTGAACTTTCATCTTAACACGACATAAAGAAGAAAAAAAAAAGAGCAACCTAAGCTGTCTGAGCTGCGCCTGGCCGATCGGCAGCCTCAGTGCCAAAACCAGCCTTGTGTTTAGTCGGGCGGCTACCGGCCCAGCTCTGGCTCGGGACCTTATATCTGAGAGGGAAGGCCACTGATTTTACTGGAGGAAAAAAAAAAAAGCCAGAGCAGGGAGTCAAAATAATATCTGATCCAACTTGTTTCAGCAGAAATCTCAAAGGGGAAACACACGTTTACAGATAAATTTCCTGTTTTCAGATAATTAAACTGTTTCAGAACAGCAGGTTAAAACAATTTCATGTTCACTACGCCTGATTTCCCATGTGTCAATTTTGCTGCCTCTAATGCTTTTTGTTTGTGATCAAGGCATGAGATTATTTGTCTCTCTATTATCTAGAAATAGTTTTTCATCGTAGCGTGCAATGAGGAACGGGGGATGAGCTCAGACCATGGGACGATCACAAATCCGTTTCAAACCAAACCAATGACGAACTGAGCGAGACGACGGCATGTGCCTTAGCCCGCTGAGCTGCCAGGGCACCTCGGAAAGAGATTTAACATTTTTAAGTTGCTTTTAAAATATTTTTTTACATAACCAGACGACTAAAACTTTGTCAGAAAATCTGGGGCTTTAAAAAAAATAAACTTGCTTTCAGATGCTTTCAGTGTCCTGCTCTAGTTGGATATAAGGTCCTGGGCAGGCCTGTGTTATTCTGTACTGCTGTTGTTTCTCTATGGACTGTACTGTGATACTGCCTTAGGAACCTAACATCACAAAACCACAATACTGCTCACAGAGGGAGAGGGGGAGGGAAGGAAACATGACATGTCGTAAAAGTAGGCTTGAAATGAGACTGCAAATGCCAGATGTGATGGGACCTGTGAGAGACGAGGGAGAAAATAAATCCATTTTCTTAGTCTGATATACACCGTTTTCTGTCCTGTTTGTGACTTGAGAACAGATTTAAAGAAAACAAAAAGGTCAGTCTTAAAGCAATACTGAAGTCTCTGACCTAAAACCTTTTTTCTCTTAGCTTGTTTTAGTTTTGCACATTTCTGTAGCATCCCAGAGGCTAAAAAAAAATAACACAACTCCATAACTTTTATTTTCTACGCTCTAGTTTACAGCTGGGCTTTCCAATGACAACACATGTCGCCTACAAGGAAGTTGATATTAAGGGAGAGTATTCGGACCAATTCTTCTTCTTCTTTAGCCTGGATGTTGATTACAGCATCTGATCCACTTCTGGCCACACAACACTTGGCAGCGCTTTAACCGAGCCATAAAAGTAGCCCAGCTCAGCCCAACCCAACCGTGTCTGCTCCTGATAGACACTTCAACAGGATTGGTGGATAAACTCTGTTTGCCTACATTACAGATCTTTAAGTTAAAGTATTAAAACTGTTCTCAGGTCATAAACTAAATTAGAAAACGATTTAGTTTCGATTTATTAGTCAAATCACCTGAAACTATTTTTTCTCCCTTTTTATTTTTTAAACTATTATATCATTTTGCTTTACCAGAATATTTTACTATACTGACTTTTTTTAATTAACCAATTTAACAAAATTATTTTAATGTTTTTTTTTAATTTTCCAATATATTTTTTTAATTTAAAACCATTAAATTTCTAACCATATTTAGAAAAAAATAAACAATGAACCTGGCAAATATCAACCGAACTGAAATGGATGTCCATAACTTTTCCATCACACAGCAGATGTTTGGTGGCGCAAAAATAGTCTAGTTTTTAAACTCTGCAATAGTTTGTATTAGTTTTTGTATGAGTCCAGTTGTCTTTGTGCCGCTGGAGCACTGATTGTCATATCAACACCAGACGTGTGTGTGTGTGTGTGTTTGGCCAGCCATCTCTCAGCTCGGCTGTAGTCAACATGTGCATTATCCTCTGCTTCCTCTGCCGTGTTCTTGGCTCAAACGATGTCTACCTGTCGTGTCTGTGGGAGAGTATGTTTGTGTGTGTATCTATATGTCTTTCTTGGTCACAGGGTTTCGTGTGTATGTTTGTGCGCATGTGAAGCGTAAGAGAAAATCCCTGAAAAGGAGAGCTGACAAAAAAGGAGGGATGAGTTTAGGAGGGTGAAAAAGGAGACGGGAGGAAAGGGGAGGTGTGTAGAGCTCCCTGAGTTTCTCCTGGACCTCTCATGTCTCATCTCGCCTCTTTTCTCTCTCGGTCCGCCCGTTTTTGTCCCTCCGGTGCCAATCATCTGCCTGTTTTCGCCCGCTTTGTGCTCTGTGTCCCCACGCTGCTCCCATTTCCATTTTCTCACCACATCTTTGTGTCATCCGGCTCATTTTCCTGCTGCTACCTCCTGGGTCGTTTGTCCAAACATCTGGACTTCGTTGCAGCAGCTACTCTTTCTGACCTGAGATTGTTGGAACTTGAAGCTCATGCAACGCTGCATAACATACTGTAGCTTAGAGAAACTATGACTAGGAGTGGCTAGTACCCATTTTCCTGCAGTAATATGTACTTTTACATGTACAAGCAGTCAGCTGTAGTACTTTTACCATCTGTGTAAAACTAAGTTGGTCCTCCTGATGCAAAAGATCAAAATATATCTGATCAGTAAGGAGAGGAACAAAGAGCGTCCTAGTCTTTTATCAGACTTGGACCTGCGTGGTTTGAAGACTGGATGAACTTTTCACTCCTTACTCTTTGGCAGGTTTTGTAGAGCCAGCTGTTTGTTTTTTATAATCAGATTTCATTTTTGCTAAATAAAAAAACAGCTCACATAGAACATTAATAACATGAAAAATACTTAATTAAACCCAAAAGGAAATTGAAATATGATTCAATAATGATTTAATTATTGATAAAAGAGAAGGTCAGACATCCAGGGGACGCGTCAGTAGAAGCCCTGGTCAGAGAGAAATTCAGAAATGTTCCAGTTTAAAACTAATGGAAAAACATGGTGAAATTATAAAAGGGATTCCTAAATGTCATTATCCAGCTCACAGTCTTGGTGTGTTGGATGTGCTGTTGATTTCCAAACATCAGAGCAGAGTCTTGTCTTTCTGAGAGGATCGGATTTCACTTTTATCTCCCAGACAAGGGAGATGGAGGCAGAATCGCTCCTCCCTGCTCGTGCCTCCAAACCGTGGGGCGTTCCTGTACCAGGGCATTTCCAAGCGGGGGCCGCTGTCCACCTGCAGGGGGAGTGCTGTGTCCATGGAGAGGCAGAAATGTTTAGGTAGGTGTACAAATAATGTGAAAGTCAGGATGCAGAATAACCATGAATGTATCTATAATACATCCAAGAGAATAACCCACCTAAACATTGCACTTCCCCCTGTTAGGCATCAGTAGTGATAAAGCGAATCTGTGTATAAATAAACCAGAAGATCTGAGTAGCTGTTGCAACTGGGTCCTCTGGGACTGTGCACATATTTAAGGCTGTCTCACTAAACTATCTTCACTTCTTTAGAAAAGATAAATAATGTGGTTAACATCTGTATCTGGGTCTGATCAGGATAATTTTGCACCTTTATTTTGTACTAAAAGGTAGTCTTATTGTTAGGATGGTCAGAGTTTGCAGAAAGAAGCTGAATGAGGTGACATAACCGAGTGAGATGTAATCCCAGTCTATCGTGCATAACTCTGTGGAATAACATTTTATTCTAATGTAGGCTTATTGACATGTGTATATATATATAAATGAACTAGCTTATTGTGGCTAAAATAATACATAAAAAATGTCCTACTCAAGATCGTCAATGTTTATCAGTATGAAGTTGTATTAGTTTTCCTCACCAGAAAATAGTTGCAATTTTGAGTGTATAGCCAAAATTCTGAGAAAAAAGTCAATAATGTTGAAATTTTGACTTTATTCTCAACATTTCAACTTTATTCTCTGGTGAGGAAAGGTTTAAAAAATATATAACTACCATTTATCAAAGAAATTTTGGATTTTTATCATGGTTGTCAAAATGAAAGATTATCATAGAGATGAATAAAAAATTAGCACCTTAATTTTATTACCTTTATGCATAAATCCACTGTATTTATAAAGACTCTAATGGTTTTCAAGCTTTATTATGAGAGGATCCTGCAGGATGACCCATCTAATCATTGTTGTCACAGAATGGGGGGGTTGCCAACACCACTTTATGTTATCTTAATTTAAGATAATGGCTCCAAAAGTTTGGGAACCACTGATGTAAATTGTTATGAGTGACCCAGCCTTCCCATGCGGCTTTGCTTCAAACCCACCTGTTCGCGCTTCCCTCTCCTCATCCTCTCTGTACCTGCTGTAACCATCCCTTCATCTTCATCTGTCTACAAACTAAACTGCCACCACAAAGAACAGCAGCAGGCCTCCGCCAGCTCTCCTCTCCTCTCCTCTCCTCCTAATCGACAGTCGCAGCTCCGCCATCTTAGTTTTTTTCTGTTTTCTCGGAGGCCGAAACAAAAATAAAACAAAAACGAGGAAATGTAATAATCATTGTTTGGTAACTGTTTTTAGTGCTATGTTTTTTGGAGCGTTACGAGTATTTTCTAACATGTTACAATAAAAGATTGTAGTGTACAAATTCACATTTATAAAATATATATATAGATATATATGAGAAATGTATGTTCTAATGCAATAAAGAAAGATTAAGAGTTCTGAAAACTGGCCTGAGCTGACATTTCTTGTCTTGTCTTTGAGAATCGGAGTCACTGAGCATGATCTCATCTGGAAAAACTGAAGCGACGGAGGTGTGAGGAGGCAGAGACTTCAGCAGCATGGTAAAGTGTTTCCTATAGATTTTATTTAAAAGCTGATGATAGAGAAAAATAAGTTTGGGCATGAGGGATTCGTTCCACCACGCAGCAGCTGAGGGCACCGCGGGGCGTCTCCATGTTCCGGACATTTTGCCATGTGTTGGTCTTTCCGTCGTAGCACTCCGCGTAGGAGCATACATCTCCTTTGTTGTTTAGGAAACCTCCAACAACAAACACCTTGTCCTCCAGCACCGCGACGCCGGCGTTGCTGCGCCTGTGATGCATGGGGGCCAGCTTGGACCACTGTTGTGATTTGGGGTTATAAGAAGTGACGCTGGATATGTGCACCGTGCCGTCATGGCCGCCGATCTGAGGGGAACAGCGGGAATATTTTTGTTAAAGGGACACTGTGAAATTTCTGACCCAAACATCAGCCTAATATGAGTAATGATGGAGGATTTCATGTGTCAGTATACAGCGTTTGACACATGTCGGCGCTCTGAAGGGGCTGCCCTCCTCAGAAACCAAATATAACTTTTCAGGAGCGGATCCGTCTCTCATGGATCATGTGACCTGCAGCACTTTGCTTTACTGCACCTCTATAAAAACTGCATTGTGCTACTTTTACCTCCTCTTAAGTCTGTTTTCATGGCTGAACAGGCTGAAAACTGTGTCTGAAGATGCCAAAATGATAAACTGTTTAATTTTGCGCCAGTGTTGTCTGGCCAGTGACAAGTTACAGGTTTAGTGCAACTAGTGGCCAAAAGTTACACAGTGTCCTGTGAAAGAACAAAGAAAACAACAAATATATTGGAGCTTTTCATCCTGATTATTTGTTTTTTTTTAGGCAAATCGGAAACTTTCTTTTCCATTTGTGCTGCCATCTTCATTTCTTTATCAGTAAAATAAACTAATACTTACACATTTAAGTAAATCTCTACTATGATTCATTAGAACTAAAACAGACTTTGTGGTTACAGAGTTACACTCATTTCATTATAGCTATGCAATATTCAAGCACAAGTCTGAAAACAGGCCCAGCGCTCTGAAGGTTTAGCTTCAAGAACCCAAAAAATATTAGGGACTTTGTTTTGTTTTCTTACAACAAAGATCTGGTCGTTATAGGCGACAACTCCTGGTGCAGTTCGCATGGTGCCCATAGGTGTGATCAGCGTCCACAGGTTGGTGTCGGGGTCGTAGCACTCAGCAGATGACAGAGCCACATTTTCAATAAATCCACCAAAAATATACACCTGCGGAAAGGATATTTAGTTATGATAACTACATTAACTACGAAACAAAGGAATATTTTCAACTGGGATGAAATATTTGCTTGAGACATTTTTACAGCACTGAGCTCAAATCTCAAGGCCAACATACGAAGAATACCATTTTTGCAAAGAATTGTTTTATTTAAACACATTTATTTGCCATGCGATCAGTGGCATTTAGGTTAAAATGAAACACTTAATTGTTGATCTTAATGGGATTTTAATGTGGATAAATAAAGGGTTAATCCATTCATGCCCGCTGTTGCACACTTCCGGCTTTTTCTAATATTTCTTATTGAACTAATTTATTTTAAATAATGCTCTTTTTAATTAATTATGTATTTACTTTGTATAATTGATTTCTCCTTTATTATTAATTTATTTGATATTTTAATGTATTTTATTCCATTCTTTTTTTAAAAATCCTTTTAGTTGTTTTTTTTTGGGGGGGGGTGTTTTCATGTAATCATTAATAATCATAAATCATATAATAATCATAAATAAATTCAGGCATTAAGGGGTTAATAAAAATTTATTTGAGCAGTAAAATAATTGCACGATAACTTATAAATAACAAAAACTTGTAATTTTCTTTTTTTTTAAAGTACATTTTATGTACAGTTTATGTTTAATGAGCATTTTCAGTTGGTACAACTTAGATCACAATGGCTCAACGCAGTCACTAAACATTTAACCACAGGCATCTGGAACTGGAAAGTTAATGTTTCCATCCATCCATCCATTTTCTGAACCGCTTTAAACTTACTAAAATCAGGGAATTATTGTAATATTGGACTCACCTCATCATACAGGCTGAAGTGAGATCTATAAGTGAGAAAATGTGGGATAGAAGATGTAAGAATTGTCACCCTTCATTGTAATATATTTAAAGGTGATACCCATAAGAGTAATTCCTCCCTGCTACTAGGTGGCAGCATCACCCACTTTCATTCTCATTCCAACCTTCAATATATATTTCAGACTCCTCAAAAGTATTTCTATACATTTATTTTTTAAATTCAGTGAAATCAATAATTTTATTCTGCTCCTTTCTAGATGTTCTATGGATTAATTAGTTTAGAAAAAGTAATTGTTTTGATGAAAAAGTTGCACCTATGTGCTTTGAATTGAAAATGCAACCTTCTTGGGAAAAAAAGAAAAGGAATTTCTGTAACATTCATATAAAATTTACCATTTATATCCCATCGGCCAACCTGGCGAGCCGGTGTATGTTTGACATCCCCGCAAAGCATAATGAGGAAACACCATGTTTTCAGCCGCTGGCTGTGTTGTCCACCCACCTTGCCGTGCAGCGCCGCAGCCCCAGCATCGCCCCTCTGCATGTGCATCGGTGCGATCAGAGTCCACTGGTTGGTGTCCGGCTCGTAGCGCTCTGCACTTCTGTGCGTCTCGTATTTGCTGCAGCCCCCCATGGCGTATATGTGTCCGTTCAGCACTACCACGCTCACAAAGCAGCGGGCCGCGTGCATCGACCCAACCCCGTGCCAGCTCTGGGTGGCGAGGCTGAACCTTTGCACGCTGCTTAAGTAGTGCTTGCCGTCGTAGCCCCCGATGCCGTAGATAAATCCACGGAGGTAAACGCAGCTGCAGAACTCTGGGAGCGCGCTGCTGCCGTCGTGCACCGTCGTCCAGCGGCCGGTACGCGCGTTGTACAGCTCGATCTTGGCCGTTGCAACGTAATCCACCAAGCCGCCGACAGCCAGCAGCACGTGAGAGGGCAGGCGGTAAAGGGTCAGCGGCCTCTCTATGTTGGACTCACGCAGTGTCTTCATGGTGCTGATCACCAGGTTCACACACTGCATGTCGCTCCTCACCAGGTCGTCTGTGCTCACGCTGTCCACCAGGTAGTGGATGGGCATTAAGAGCAGGCGGACCTGGAGGGAGATGCAGGTTTGGAATGGTTAAAGGCTTTCCGACTCGCAGTTTCCAGTCATGTAAAGAAGAAAATGTGTCATTATTCCTTTAATACGATCAAGGCCGAGAATTCCACCCCATGATCCAGTAGCTTGTTAAACCACCTTTAAGAAGCATTAACTGAAATGTTTTTTGCATCACTGCTGTGGAAGAGTTGGTCCCCTTCTTCTTTAAGGTGTTGCTGCAGATGTTTTGCATCACTAGTTTATGAACAGCTGTCTCAGGTCCAATGACACATCGTCTATTAAGCTGAGGTCTGGACTGTGATTGGTAGGTGTGGGAAGATCGAATCGATAAATCAAATATCTGGATTTTTTATTTCAGAATTTTAAAATTCATTGTGAAATTCATTATTTTTGTTTCTAGTTTATAGAAGATTATTATTATTATTATGTTTGCTCAGTAAAAAACAGGAAAAGATTATTGGATTTAGTTATAGAACATATACTAGATTATATTCATAAAGTATTTAATATTTTATGAAATATACATTTCATATTCATGTAAAATATTTCATCTTAATTTCATATTTTCCATTTCATATTTGTATTTCATATTCATTTCATATCATTGATCTTTTATGGAAAAGTAAAACATGATTCCTTGAAATATTCATTTGGGCAAGTTCTTTTTTATATTATATACATCCCAAATTTGTGTCTTTGTTTCTCAGATGTAATTCTTTTTAAATATTTCAAAATTTTAAAAAGCATCACTGTACACTTTTGTAAAATATATAAGGAAAAAAATGGCTTCAGGATGTTCTTTTCCGTTTAATCCAGGGGTGTCCAGTGCCGATCCTGCAGGTTTTCAGCGTTTCCCTGCTCCAACAAACCTGACTCAATGTGCACAACTTCTCTGGCTGTTTGGTCCGTTTATGTTGAGTCATGTGTGTTGGAGCAGGGATAAACCTCTGTTATTATATGTAAACGGGTAGAGTTTCCTCTCCGTGTGACCGTACCTTACTCAGCAGTGCGGGCAGGTGAACCTTGCGTTCCTGACGAGCGTAACTGATCCAGCGGAGGATGGCTTCGAACACAGCGCTCTCCTGCTTCACGTTCAGCTCGTCGTCCTCGATGAGAACCTCCAGCTGCTCCACAGAGAGATGCAGGAACTCCAGAGAGTGTCCCGCTACCTCCTCAAAGTGCTGCAGGATGAACAGGTAGGCCTTTTCCATCAGCTCTTGATACCTGTAGTAACCCGCCAGGTTCCAGATGCTGATGCAGGTCTTAGAGCAAAGCTTGTGCAGCAGGAAGTCGCAGCAGGCGTGAACCACGCCGTGGACGGAGAGGCGCTCTGCTGCTGCCAGCAGCTCCAGAACATTGTCATCTGTCACCACAACAGCGTGGCTGTAGGCGTACTCCACGATGAGGCCCATCACGTTTGCTGGTATGTCCGAGATGCTGTAGACCTGCTGCTTAGATGCAGATGGTTTGCTACAGAAGAGATCTCTGTGGGATCAGAGCCACAGAAACAGCATTTAAACTTTTTTTCAACATAACAGTGGCTAAAAAAAAACAACTAGATGCATCTTAATTACAATGCAGTTTTTCCTAACATCTTGTGCCTACATTACCCAGAATGCACCATGACTACTGGGGTATCCCTTTTATGATGCCCTGAGTTGGATTATATCAAAACATTGAATTTTATTTTATTTACAGCAACCACATCCTCCGCATGAGGCTTTAACCAGCCACATTAGTGAAGCAATAAAGCTTAAACTATGCAGAGAAAACGCATCCAACCACGTTCAGTCCCAATATTCATGTCCACAAGTCGTCCTTATGTTCTACTATTGTCCAAGTTTTAGATGCGTCTCTTCTCTAACACACCTGAATCAGATAAATGCCTTGTTAGCAGGCGTCTGCAGAGCTGAAATAATTCAGAGTTTTGTTTCGGGTGTGATGAAGAGGAGATGCATGTAAAAGTAATGCACCCTGATGAACAGGATCCTTGTGAAGGCAGAAGAAGCACGTTTTTTAGAGCAAGTCTGAGCTAACCGGCTGTCATGTCTGATTCTTGTTATCTTAATAAATTATCCATTTCTATGACAATCTCTGATTCAGAATCTGGCTGCAGCTTTTCAGATGCACAATAATCTTGTCTGAGAAATGCATGATGACATGACCCCTGTGACTTGGAAGTTTCCATGTATGTTTTATTGATGCCTCTGGTCATCTTTGCAAATGAGAATTGGTTCTGAATTGACTCACCTGGTTAAAAAAGGTTAAAGGTTTCTGGACTGTTCCTACAAACTGTAGCAGGTTATTGTCACTAAGAGAAAAGTAGTTATAAAACCCTATAAAACCACTTTAGAGTATTTAGAAACCGAGTATGTTGATTCCATTGTTGTCAAGTAAACTTTATTTATATACATGTTTAAAACAACATACATCCACCAAAGTGCTGTATAACCAGTAGCGATAAAATAGATAAAATAAAAATTAGAGCCAAAAGGGGGGATTAAACAATTACTTGGATATGAGAGAAATTTAAAAAAAACAAATCTTTGTCAACCAGAGGTGACATTTACATTCAGTCATTTAGCATTTCTGGCCTGACCCAAGACAAAATGGGGAAAAAATTCATTTAAGTCTTTAAATGGCCCTTCAACAAAATAAAATAATTAAAATTTTTGCACACTTACAGTTTATCGCCTGTGATGGAAAACTTCTTGTAGTGCATTATTGCATCCACCAAAGAGCAGAAAACAAATATCAGACTATGTGCAACAGGGTTTATATTCAAGTTTGTTTTTATTTACCATAAAGTGACGCGAAAAGTCTCAGAAAAACAGTATCAGATAGACACATGTGGCATTAAAGGGTTAAAGTTATTGTAAAATAAACACCGACCTCAATGTGGTACCTTTGTGAAAAGCACTGTGTTAGATAGAAAAGGGGAAAATGTATTTAAACTGACCTGAAGAATGAGCTGCAGCTGCAGAGGATGATCCTGTGAACTCTCATCTCTGTGTCACCCACTTTGATCACAGTGTCGCACAGAGTTCCCTCCTGAAGGAGCTCCTTAAAGACGTTGTTCGAGACAATGCTCATATTTAAATATAATCTGCTAAAAGGTCGTTCTCTTTAAAAATCTAAAAAACTTTCTTGACTTTGGAGTTGAAGCTGTGAAAGGATGCGTTTTCAGCGGCTAGTTTTCACCAGATTGTTGTGATTTGAAAATTATTTTGACTCTTGTTTCACAACATGCATCACCAAGGTGTTTTTAAACCATATTCACCATGGAAACCAGCTTATTTCTCTTTATTCATGCATATAATGTTGATATGCAGCATTTAAAACAATAAACTGAGCGTTTCTCAGTTGTGAGGTTTCTGTTTAACATATTTATTAAACTCAAGGTTAAATACTTGAAGCATTTTTAAAAGGAACAATTTGATTCATACGTTTTACCAATGTTTTTATTTAAAATAGAAGACAAAATCCATAATCCAACAATGTACCAAGTAAATTATGGCTAGATATGACTGAAAGCTCACATAATAGACTTTTTTTATTTCCTCTTTTTTAAAAAACAACAACAAGAAAAAAGTTTTCATAATTCATCATTACAATCAGTCAAACTTTACATTCCTACCAGTGGTGCAGTGCTATTGTAAAAATCGCTGCAAAAATCACATTGTCCTTTACTTTACTTTGTCTTAAAGTGAGCTCATGTTGTCAAACTAATAATAATATAGAAGGATCTCTGACATTTTATATTATACTTTGTGTTGATAAGCAGTATGTATGAAAGCCTGCAAATAATTGGTTATTTCATCTGCAAACATATATTTTGACCATAATGGTGTACTATTCCGATGCAAAACAACTTTTATTTCTAAACAACTGTAAGGACGCTGCTGTAGGTAGGGAAAACAAAACAAAGGTTCAGTCAGGTTTTTCTAGTCCTGCCAGACATGCAAAGTTCATTCCTGCCCACAGCAATACCTCTGCTCAAAGGCATTAAACACTAACTGATGTTTTGAATTTGATAAGCTGACTTATTGCCTTCTGGGTATTAATTATTATGATTTAATATTTTATTTATTATTATTATTATTATTTTATAAATAATATTCTATATATATGAACAAAGTAGACCTAGAGACACGTTTAAGATCTTTACTGCATTGAATTGTAAAGAAAATTTAGTGTTATAAAAATTTAAAGGAAAAAGGTCACAGCTGTCACATAAATCTTCTGTATAAATCAGGGGTTCTCACACTTTTTAAGCCATGGCCCCAACATTATGCTGGCATTTGTAACCCTTCCTCCCGAAAATGATCATCCTGCATCCATCTTATTTATTTAATTATTCTTTTTTTCTTTCTTCTCCATGGTAGTGTATTAAATTCAAAACAAAACATATCATAATTGCAATTATTGAAATTCAACAATTGGCATACTTTTTATGTAATGGAAAAAAATAATTTGAGTAGGATAAAGAATTAGTTTAATTAACTCCTACCCCATCCTTATTTCAAAATGAACAAACAGCCTCATTGACAGTCGATGCTTAAAACACAAATACATCCAGCAGATGGCTTTTTTTCTTAACCATTCATACAATTCTTTTCATACATTTTAAGTGTACTCTTTATATTTGTATTGAAATTTGATAATATAGTATATAGTATGTTGTATGAATGTAGTTCATGCAAAAGGTGTTTAAAGTCACAATATCGTCTGCTTGATTCACCATTCAGGATAAAAAAAAAATTGTAGTCCAGGTAGCAATAATAAATGTTTAGCTTTGCACATAACTAAAAATGTTTCTTCTAAATAAATGGCTTCATAAATGTCAGAATCTTCATTAATAAGCAGGACAAGGTGTGACAAGGCACCTAAATGCCCCAAATCTGCTTCTCAATGAAGTAATGCCAAATTCAGAGTTTTGTTTTTTTTTTAATACAGTGTGTGTGCTACCTTGGTTGTTTTTGCGTGTTTAAAAAAATTTTAATACTAATTTAAGAGTTTTTTCCTACATTAATGGTTTCATTTAGACCGCCACATGGCTGTGGATCGCCATACATTTAGTCTTCATGTCTTTTATAAAAAGTGACACATCGAAATGATCTTGGCCTCTCCACCTCCCAGTTTGAGAACTCCGTTTTATCAAATATCTACAAATACATTTTTAATAAATATTAATATTACATTGTTAAAACTATTGTCGTTATTTTTATTACTCTGTACTAATTTATGTAACAATACCTGCTTAGTAATTATATAGAAAGACGCTTTGTCAAAAATTTCTTTCCTCTCTTTGAAATGACCGCTGCGGGATTCCGTAGAGAAACTGCTGTTTTGTTGACATTTTTCTCTATCAGCTGACTTTCCATTGAGGTAATGAACAGCTCAGTACAGGCAGACCTGTCGGGCGTTGTTTGGTCCATCTGAAACCTCATTTCAGTGTTTTTACGTCCACAATGACGGTTATTTTCAAGAACGTCGTCACCCTCGAGAGAGTCCGTTAACGTGACGCCGAGCGTTAGCCAGCTAGCCGCTTCAGTTAGCCTGTCACCGAGAAGCTAACTGGGCAGCTCCTATAGCCCATGTTAAGAGAAGACATGGAGGGGATTCTGTACAAATGGACTAATTACATGACAGGTAAGTCTTCGGTCTAATATCTCTTTTAGACAGGCTGACTTTTACTAAATTTGAATTTTCGGTGCTAAATCTAGCTGTGCCTTAATCTAAATGTTGCGTTAAACTACAAGTTACTATGTTAGCTAACAAGCTAACATTCACACACCTGCTCCAAATAGTTGGAAAATTAAAGCAATGGGCGTATTTAAGGAAAATGACACCAGGATAAAACACAGCTTAAATTAAGTTATTGTTGATGAATAATATTGTCATGGTTTAAAAATAGGATACATGCACACATTAACTATAAATGACTAAAGAAGCAAGATGCATTAACAGTTTATTTGATGGATTTGCAGATGTTAGTTTGATGAAAACAATAAATTGTCAAAGGTACACAAATTTTCTATTTATAAACACGATACTTGCATACTTATTTTATTATCACTAGTTTCACAGAGCTTGCAGCAGTTAACACCCAGAGGCACATTATCTGCTGAGAGCTGAAAAGCACAGCACATAAACAGGGACCTGAAGGGGATGCAGGGCAACATAGCGTGTTTACTAATAATAGTGGCACCAGACAGAAAATACGTCCTTAATGACTCCCTCTGTAACAATTTTAGCTGTGAATACGATGATTGTCATGTAACAAGAACATACGTCACAGTTTTAAACAGTCTGTAGCAGAGTTGTGCACACAAACAGCAGTGAATTTATTTAGAGTATGAGAAAAACAGTCCAAACAATTAAGAGTATTCATCTTAAAATGTAGAATGATTAAATTTTATTTTATTTTTAAAACACTAATGACCACATAAAGAAAAATATATCCCTTCTCAAACACACTTGAATGAATGAATAAAATTAGCCATTTGAGTAAAATGTGCTGGATAAGGGTTGCATTGAAAATTGCAAAATAGTATCTTTGCAGGACCAGACTTGTGCACCCTCTGAGTTAGAGATTATCAGAATCTACTTTACCATCACTCAGCAGAGGACAACAAAACTGAGGAAGCAGCTCTCATGTTAAGATAAATAATCGATAAATGGGACACAACGTGCAAAGCTATAATGGGGGTATGAGGATCATGTTAAAGTTGATTAGCAAACATCATAAATTGATCTTTAGGAATAAAGTCAGGAGTTCTTTCTTTGCATTTATAAAATGTTTATATGTGAAGCTCATTTCCTTAAAAATTGTGTTTCTTAACAAACTCAATCAAGCTCATACTAAGAGTACCCAGATCTGTAAGATAAGCAAATCATGTATTTAGGAAGTGAAGCGTCTAAATACATTTAGACGTCCTCATATGGACAGATTTAAGTTATTTTAAAATCTTATTTTTATTTAGTGAATGTTTTAATATTTCATAACTGCATATTGCAGACAATGCACAGCAGGTTCATGATATGGGGATATATATTATACGTTTGAGTATGTAACGTAGGGTTGGTCCTGTTGAACTGTCAGATTTTCTTTTTTTCTTTCATCAAATAAGCGGTTTGAATTGGTGATTGCTCTTTTTCTGAGCTCTATTTAGTTTTGTGAATTAAGTCAATATAATTGTTCCATACAAAAAATGAAAGGGTTAATCGGATTAGTTTGGTATCCCTTTGAGGTTTTAATCTACCATTTGGTAGAGCAAATTATTCAGGGTATGCCATGGCAAGAATATTTATTGTGGAAATTAACCTGCATGAACCATCTGTTGCAAGTCGTGCGGGTATTTAATACAAAAACAAAGTTTTTGACATTGTATTGTTTTGCCCCATAATCTTATTATTCTTAAAAGGAAAATGCACAAAAAACAAAAAAGATATTTCTCTTGCTTTTTTCTTAGTGTGAATGTTAAAGGGTTTAGAGTCTTTAGATTTCCACCAGTGAAAGATGAAGTATTTCTATGAACTCAGAGTGTTAAGAGAATCCAGAAAGACAGCTTCTGTCCATTCACACTAAACCATTTTTTACAAGCATTGCTTCGTTAGAAGATGATCTGTAAGGTCTGTCTCAGAATTACAAAAGGTTGACCACTTTGTGACACAGGAAACATAAAGTTATCTACCTCACTACTGACCCTCATTAGTCACGCAGACCAGTTCCTGCCGGTGGAGCAGCAAGTTTCTGGGTTTGTCAGAAGAAAGTTTCTCCTCGTGAGAGAGGAAAGCAGATCTGGGTCTCTCTCTCTGTTCAGCCTCATTCTGCTTCTGCACCAACTGATCTCACATATTTGTTGTCATTACGGATGCAAATTATGAAGTAATTCATGAATCGATTGTTGTTTCATCTTATCGATTAGTGATGATCGATTAATTGATAAGTAGCAATTTTTCTGAGAAGCTGAATTTCTCTCTGGATAGGTTCCTTTCTATGAAAATGCTATCTAAAGAGAAAATGCAAATCATAGTCGTTATTAAAAATATTTATTCTTAACAGCAGGAACTACACATTCACACATGGAACAATGCAAACAAAGATATTTTTTTTGTAGTAGTACTGTAGTAGTATTAGTATTATAATTATAAATTTAATTTAATATAATAAATAACTAGATGTATGGTCACAGGATAGCTTGTTGTGTTCCTGTATGTGCATCAGGGACTTCTGGGGTCAAGTGCGCCCTCACGTGGTCTGGCGAGGAATTACAGGCTCATAATTGCCATTAATTTATTTTAATTGAGTAATTTCTTATCGATCAATTGATAATCGATAAATAGTTTGAATCCCTAATTGTCATACCATCTAAATTTAGGAAGTTTATGTTGCATCTTGATAAATGAGCACAGCAAACTGTGAAGCATTATTTTCATGGATCACCAGTTTAATCTCCTCAGTTAAATTAATGTTTTTTTACCATGATGCTCTTTGCTGAAGATCGTTATGTCTTCAGAATTTTATATGAGAAGTGTCACTGATTCATTATGTAACATGTTTTGCATATTACACTAAATATTTCTTGGATTTATTGGTTGGTGTGTTGAACATGTGTGTTTTGTTGTCAGGCTGGCAGCCTCGCTGGTTCGTCCTAGAAAACGGAGTCATCTCTTATTACGACAGCGAGGATGATGTCGGAAAAGGCAGCAAAGGATCCATCAAGATGTCTGTGTGCGACATTAAAGGTTGGATTAGGTTCACATCACATCACGCTGCCCTACAGATGAAAACGTCCATTATTTTCTCACATTTCTTTACAGTTCACCCGACAGATTCAACGCGTCTAGAGTTGATCATCCCTGGCGAGCAGCATTTCTACGTTCGAGCTGTGAACGCTGCAGAGAGACAGAGATGGCTGGTGGCTTTAGGCTCGTCCAAAGCTGGAACTCTGGACAGTCACAGAAACAAAGGTCTGAGTTTGCACCTCATGTTCAGGAGTTTCAGGTGCTGATGATTAAAAAGGAGGGCAAAGATGATGGAAATGGATCCAGAAATTAGCATGCTCAGAACGACCCGAATGAACTTAAAGCAGAATGAATGTTTACATGATAGAAGAGAGAGGAATTATCTGATTCATTTTATTCAAAATTAACATTCACATCAGGAATTACATGTTTACATGCTAATTTTTCATCTGTTTAAAGTGGAATTAACTTTAATACTGAATGAAAGAGGAACTAAAATGCTCATGTAAATGGGCCAGTGAGTGTTAATGAGGCTCGATCAGTCACTAACGGAAGATTTCTACCTGTGTTTCTGTTTCAGGTCCAGACTGTCTGAAAACCAAGATGTCCGAACTACGTCTGTACTGTGACCTCCTCGTCCAGCAGGTCCAAACCATCCAATCACAGCACACCGCTGACTCAGAGACCACGCCCTCCTCTGAGGTAAGACACAACGTATCAGTTGAACCTAAACTGGATTAATTTCTGTGGACGTTCAGGTTTTTCCTTTTTTAATTTTTGTTTCTAAAACGGTCTGGTATAACTGCTGGAATACATGAACTTTTGTGTTTATTAACATATTAAAGTTTCATGTTTTTAATCAATTAAGACTAAAAAATTCTAATTCTAATTTAAATATTTCTGTCCAAAATTTGAAGATCCCAGTGATTAAAATGTAGATATATTATAGAAATCCGGTTTATATTTACATACATTCTAAGCTCGTGACTACAGTTGTACCGTCATCGTTACATTTGACTGAATCCTAAATGGTATTATCCTTTTTAAAGGTTTAAATTTAACTGGGTTATTGATTAAACATCATTACATCTTCCAGCCTTCAGGGAGTCATTATCTACACAGGATTCTTGGTAAAGTTTTGGAAATAGTTCATTTGTCTTTATTGGCATATTGCATCACTAATTCTTAAACCCGCTTATATCGTATAAAGTCCATCCTTTACTAAAGAGCCTGTGTCTTCAACTCTTCAGGCGTCGCTGCTCAGCGCCACCTGCGCTACCTTCATCAGGACTTTGGAGGAGTGCATGAGCCTGGCCAACCAGAGTTTGACCCCTGACCTTCGGGCTCCTGAAAGGGTAATTTAATTCTCTGCAGAACAGGAAGGAAAAAGTGATGCTGGATTAGACTTTAATGTTTCTGCATGGTTAACCTGGCTAAATGGGAAAAATGAAAGTCTTTCTTATAATAGTTACTCCTGGGAGTGTTTTGGCTTTGATTCTTGAATCTGCCACATATGAGACAAAGAAAGATGTTTTCTGACAGATACCAAGCACATAGGGCGTGTGAAGCCTGAAAACACACTTTATTTCTGATTGCAGTAATGTGATACAGTTTCCATCACATCAAACAGAAATATTATCTGGTTTCAACTTGGCCAGATGTGACAGAAGGGGAGAAAAATCCATGAAATTTAGCCCAAGATTTGTGTTAAAGGCTAATTACACACATCTTCATCAGGAAAATTAAGCTTATTTACATTAACACATGTAGTTGTGGAGGTGCTTTTTCTTTTTTTTTTATGTTATGAAAATCCTTTCCATCACTGAATGAATCGAAAACTCTCCCTAAATGCCTAAAAAAAGCATTTGTATTATTGTCGTTGCAATAACAGAAGCAACAACGCCACACTTGTAGCTTCAGTTTTCTAGTTTTCCATCATGGAGATGGTTTAACTGAAGCAGTCTTGACCATTTTGTAATAAAAAATGTCTTCATTTTGTCCATCTGCACAGATGAAGAGGTCCATCAGTCACCCTGGAACATACAGCTTCGACAGGTGAGCTCTTTATCATGAACGACAACACTGATGTAAATGAATGTTAAATTAAGATGCTGGGCAATATGTCATGATTTTCAAACATCTGCTTCACAGGCAATAAAGAATGAGGGAATATGTAATAATTTAATAGCTTCTTTTAATTTCTTTTTGTTTTTTGCACAACTGTATTTTTGTAAATTAAAAGTATTTTTTATTCCTTTTGTTTTAGGAGCATTTAATTAAATATAAATCTAATTTCATTTCAGTCTACAGTTTTAAAGCACAACATAGTAAATTAGAACAGTGTCTTTGGTTACTTGACAAAAAATTATATCAAGCTATAGTATATTGTGAGTCAGGTAAGAATGATGGAGAAATTAAATTCTGCATATGTTTTCTTCATACTTCCCACCTCACCTTTACCTGCTGTAAAAATGTTTTGTCCAGGTCTATATAAAGGTTCCCAGCTTGAATATTTACCTGTAGGAGGCAGCATTGCTGCACCATGCTTAATGACAAATCCAGAATTCCTGCTATTCAGAGGTTGCTAGTTTAGTTCTGCTTGTGGATGCAACGGTCAGTTTAGGTGTTACTGGTTAACGCTGTCTAGAAAAGCTGAAATTGTATAAATTCAGATTAAAACAGCACAATATGTCTTAATTTCCATCAAACTTTGTGTTCTCCATCATCCCTCAGTGGACACAAAGTTTCACAATGAGGATGGAGTGCTCTTCAGTTTCCTAGGAAATGTAAATATAGACTTAGACTTCATTGATCCCTTTGGTATGACTCCACCAGGGAAATTCAACCCCCCAGCATAAAAAGAAACAATACAGATATAGTGCATATAAGACAAAAAAAAAAGTGTCCATGTGTTATCTCCTTCTCCGCCCAAGGAATATATAAAAATGTTTTTCAGGAACATGGAGGACTGAAGTAAGACCTGTTTTTGTAACATTTTGCTAACAGAGAAAAGTAATTCCTGAAGTTGTGAAGGAGAAACAATGTCTCTGACCGCTCCGCCTTTACAGGTTTTCTTCATTGCAAGAGGGGGGATCCACCGCTGTTTTCTTTTTTGTTGTGTATAGATCCAAAGTTTAGAGGACTGTAAGAAAGCATCTGTCTGCACACCTGATAAAAAGGTTTTGTGCTAAAACTCTTCCTGAAGCTTGTCCAGAGGCATCTCTGTCAGGAAGAAGCCACAAGTAATTCAGTAACTGATATATGACACAAAAAGTTGCATTATATAAGGCAATGTAAAACTGAGGCAAAGTATTTCTTTGTTTGTTAGCCTGGGGCTGAAATTCTGTGCCTGGTAAATGCAGGAGGATATTTTTCACTTTTTCAGGTCAGGTGTACTAAAGGAGTATGTTTGTGGAGGTCAAAAATCAGCTCAGCGAAGACATCGGACCAGTTCTGACAGCTCCGTCTACGATATCGAACGTGAGTCAGATAATCAGTTTAATGCTGTGAAACACAGGAATAAACCTGCTGTCAGTCATTCTTCATGCCATACTATGTATATAATATCTACTATCTGTAATACTTTCAATGTTTTCATGCAAAACACTTTCAATCGTCTTAACGGGAAATGTGCAACTTGTCTTGCCATAGAACCATTATTCATAACTTTTTACATTTATTTTTCACACACACGTATGTATGTTTGTATGTGAAATTAACAGGTAGTTTTCAAATGATCTAAATATTAGAAATTAATTTGTTTCTAATAATATAATAGAAATATATTTCAGAAAATAATATTTCTTATATTCCTTCCAAATAAATTACTCAAATTTGGTTTAATCTCTTATAATAAGAATATTTTGGCAATGTGGGTGGTTTGATGAGTTAGTGTTTAAATCCACCTTAAACTGTATCATCCATGAAGTTCATGACATCTTTAAATCTATGGTCAATTCATATGAGTTCTGTGTGTGCTGCATCTCGGCTGCTCCCGGCCCTAGTATATTAGGGGTGTAACGATTCATTTTAACAACAATTCGATTTATATCAAGTTTGTAATCACGATACAATTCATGAACGGTACTAGTTCATTTAGAACGATACAATCCGAAACGATTTAGTGACTGTATGTATGTGTGCGTATGTATGTATGTATGTATGTATGTGTGTGTGTGTGTATATATATATATATTCATGAACGGTACTAGTTCATTTAGAACGATACAATCCGAAACGATTTAGTGACTGTTTGTACAGTCATATGCAAAAGTTTGGCACCCCTAATAATTTCATGATTTTTCTTTATAAATCACTAGTTGTTTGGATCATCAATTTCAGTTAAATATATCATATAGCAGACAAACACAGCGATATTTGAGAAGTGAAATGAAGTTTATTGGATTTACAGAAAGTGTCATCCAATTCCGTTTCTATATTGTGTATATATGTATGTGTGTTTAAGTATGTATGTACATGTGTGTATATGTGTCTCTATGTAAATACGTATGTGTATATTTATGTATGTGTGTGTGTATGTATATGTATTTCTGTATGCATGTGTGTATATGTATTTCTGTATGTGTGTATGTATATGTATGGGGGTGTATTTTTTGAGACACTCATCTCATTTACTTTTAATTGACTAATTCTATCAGTTTCAAGTTTTTTGTGTGTGTATATACGTGTATGTATGTCTGTTTATATATATATACATGTATACATACAGTACATATACACATACATTCATATACATACATACACACAAATGTGCATACATAAACACACACACTTACATACATTCATATACACACAAATATACACAGACATACATACGTACACACACACACACACATATATATATGTATACATACAGTACATGTACATATATATATACACATACATACATACATTCATACATATACACAAAGGCATACATACATACACGTATATATATATATATATATAATTATATAAATATTTGTATGTATGTGTGTAAATATGTA
>JAVQJG010044093.1:0-10510 GCA_036024015.1 Craterocephalus amniculus
ATATATATATATATATATATATATATATATATATATATATATGTGTGTGTATATATATTATAACCCCTTACCAACACATAAAATAGAATCAAGTCTGTTGAAATGAGTTTTGGATGCGAGACCTTTTTGTATAAAACCCATTTCAGAATGCTCCATGTTTTACAAGTTTCCTTTCCAAGATTTTACTTTTACTTGTTTTTAGAGGCCTGAATGGTGCAGCTCCAGAGTTTAATGTCAGAGTAAAGCTGCCTCTCCCTCCTCATCTTTCTGCTTTAAATTCTCTGGCTTTTAAAAAAGTTGAGCTGGACTAAGTTCTTATTCCGGTTTCATTATATGAATTATTCTAACTTTAACCCGGGCCATGCTGCATGTTGCTGTGAGGGGGGGCAGCCTCCCCCCATCCTTACCTCTCTGTCCATGCTGTCCAGGTCCTCCTTGCATAGCGTGTACAGAGGCATGGTTTCCGACATGCTGGGCTGCCGTTTGCGACGGGACGGCCCTGGCTGCTCGTCGTCTTGGCTGGACCCCGCCGCCTCGTTCTGCTGACTCTGTGCCGTTCCCCTGAGGAAGAGCGACAGGCTAACTCTGCTACTTTCAGCATGTCAATAAAGGCTGCATTGACACGCAGGTGAATCTGAGGACATTTGTAAACATGCCTGGGAGAGAACAGGTCCTTTCATTGACTCATCTTCTCATTTTCAGACCTATTTACCTGTTTCTTTTTCGCAGGAATTACCAGGGAGCACAGCTCATTAGCAAACACAGAACATAATTAGCTTATATGATTCTGGCTGCGACTGGTTCCACTGATGATGGGAAGTGAACGGGCTCAAGGGCCCAGCCAACGTAAACGCTGCTCTGCTTCCTTTTGGCGACGTTTAATTGAAAAGATCTTCTTTGATGATTCAATCCACGTTTATGTAAATCCTCAAAAACTCCACTGTGCCTCTAATCCTTAAAGAAAATGGGCCAATGTTCCACTTGGGATTTTTAATTACAGAGTTTCAACGCAGATATATTGAATTTCAGCATATTTTAAGATTCACTTAAGAGCAACTTTTAAAAAAAAAGTCAAAGTTAAACCTCCGTGTGCCACCCTGAAGGCATAAGCAGAGCTGGGTTAGAGACGACTTCCTGCGACATGCCATGTGAGTTACCACTGAGAAATCTTTCTAAGGTGGCTTTAAATCTTCTGAAGACCCAAAATAAATATAAAAAGATGGACAACTAACGCTTAATGGCTCGTCTGGGAGCTGTGGGCTGACCGAAACACTTAACCAGCAAATAGCAAATCACCAAATTAAAAGTTTGTTGGAAGGCTCGGCTGCTCCTCGGCTGTCGTCTAAAGAAGCTCCATGTCTCCGCTGGGGTTACTTCATACGGTACAAGATCATTATACCAGCAGCTTTTTTAGATTATGGAGAAACTACAGCTAGAAACGGAGCCCAGAGGACACATCCGTACAATGAAGACCTGTTCTGAGCGATTCCACAGTCAGCGCTAACCAGACATCATACCAGGCCCTTCTCCTGCTTTTCTGAAGTTTTTCATCCCAGGTTGTAAACAGGAACTAATCTGAAGCTGATCTGGGTCTTTGAATGAGACAAACGCAATCTCAGATGAATTACAGCGAAATGACGTGTCACATGTCAGGCTGGAAACTCAAGCCTACCCCGTAGTTCTACAGCTCCAACATCCCACATTCAGCAATTCAGAGCAGGACTCCTACAGCATTTCAATGAATCTGCTTGAATCATCACAGCATTTACATCCTGATGGGCAAATCAGAACAACAACGTGGGGTCAGGGTCTTGCCTGAGGACTTCTGGGGAAGCAGGGACCCTCCTGAGCTACAGCCAGCCCGACTGTTACTGCTCCATGAGACGCTGGTTTCCTGCTGTGATACGCTTCCTCACCAAATAGTTTGGAAATAATCTGATCATCCTTTTTATGATGGGTAGAGACAACTGCATCTCCAATTTCTGATGTCTTTCCTCCTTGGCACTGCGTTAAAGGGGCCAATTGCAATGTTAAAATTTTGTAATTTCTTGTATTATCACTTTGTTTGTTCGATTTTCTTTTCGTATTATTTTGATGTATTTTATCTGGGCCCCAAATCGTAACCTTCGGCGTCCGCGGGGTCCCAATTTGCAATTATCTGGGTATTGTGATGGATACTTTGAACTTTAGTGTGTATTTTATGAAGATTGCACACTGAATAAACTGAAAACCTGTACATTCGAGTGTGAAAAAAAGATCAAAAGCAGAGTCTGACCGGTGCAGAGGAAAAACCAGAGTAAACACCGGAGGATGCTTACAGCTGCTCTGGATGTGAAAGACGAGCCACAGTTTGCTTGTATGCAATGTGCAAAAACATTATGTGCAATGGGAAGTAGATGCTATGGGCTCTGTTCGTACGTCGATTATTCAGCACGTTGCTACTTCTGTGAACAGCGTTGGTTCAGTCAGCGACGGAGTGCACTGTTTCGCTACTTTTAGGGGATTTTCTGAGAAATAAAGGTGTGAAAGTACATCTTGTAGCTCATTAGCTGCTGAAATGCATGTTAGCTCTCCTTCTCCTTTACCTGCAAGTACTAACAGGTAAAAGTACTGCTGTAGTACCACAAGTACTGTCAATGAAAGTACTGTAAAACAGTATCTAATAATGTAGTAACATGCTGGAGATGATGGTGGAGTGTGATGATGATGTGATGTATCAGTTAGCCGTTGACCCAGCAGGGCCTTGTTAATACAAGATTGTGGCTTTCCTGGTAATATTAACAGTTATTTATTTCTATAATTAGGCCTACGTTTATAGAACTTAATTATTAACTTTTTTATCCTTTCAAAGATTCTTCCGTCTACTAAGACCACTACGTAGAGTTACATGGAGTTCCTTTAATACTGGATTTATAGAGCCACTTGAGCATTTATATATTGTATTTAGTATTTAGTGTATTTAGTGAAATAAATAATAACAGTGTAATGTGTGTTGCTGTTGCTGATCTGAGGTCCTGCTAAACTCATTTTAAGACCTTGTAAGAACCCCGTGGTACGTTAAAGCCGTGGTTAAGGTTGTGGTTTTATTCATTTTTCACAAAACTTTAGCTGTTTTGATTCTGGCTGACTTCTTGTTCACAGACGTTTGCAGACAAGCGGAGTGTGGATAGCAGGAAGTCACACAGACTGACAGGTGACTCACTGATTGGACCATAATGGTGCATCATCAGGAGCCACATCTAGATTGTTTTTTATGCTTCTTACAATTTCATCATCATTTTCCAGCGCCCACCAGCAGATCTGTTATTCATTTTAAGCCTGACGGGACAGGGGCAAGCTCTTTGTGTTTACACACACCAGCCATAACAATAAAACCCCAGACAGATAAAACAAGTAAAGCTGCTCTTCTTCTTTCAATGCAGGTAAGCAGCACAGACAAATAGACATGTTCGTCATGTGTGAAAATATTCTTCCACTTATTAAGTACAAATGTTTAATTCATGTTACACACAAATTACTCAGGACACACCAGATATATCGAGCTGATATTTTCGTTAAATTCTACTAGTTTTTATTAATATTTTGATTGCATTGAGAGCATTTCCCCTCCCCCAGCAGAGTAGTGGAGACCCTGCAGCATCAGCTTCAATGAAGCCCATCCACCTTTACTGGTTCCAGCAGGCAGATTCCCATTTTCATCTTTTTTCTAAAAAATCATTTAAGAAGAGAAAAAACTGCCCTGGAGCCACATCGTTTCATTTTTATTTAAATGTTGAACTTAAGCATGTAAAGATTCACAACAACTCATTTTTCTAAATTCAATTTTAAGTTAAGTAAATGTTCTTTTACTAAAATGTGACTCGTAACATTTGTTATCATTGTGTCATTTTTATGATGTAAATTAAAGCGAATTGGCCCCAAATATTGGCTCAAAAAATTCTGCATCATGTATCGGCTAAAGCTGTTGTAATAAAAACTTTAGGCATCAGCCCAAAAAAATCCATATCTGTCAATTCCTACAAATAACTTATCAGCCAATCACGCGACAGCAACTCAGTGTATCTGTTCATATCAGTAGATGTACCATCGCACGTGGGCGGCCATGTTTCCATGCCCTGGTTAAAGGACCTGGTTTATGGGTCCCACAATTGTTCACCTCTGCTGGGACCCCAGGGAGTCACCATCGGCCTAAATGTCCCTGTATCATCAATCATCAGAATACTGAAATATGGTACCTGAGACCAGACTGCTCTCTGGAGTCGGAGAGCGTCGCTTGGAGGTAGTGTGGTAGACGTGGGGCCTGAGGGCCCCTGCGGATGAGTTTCCCTGTGACTGAATCGTACGTCCGAACCTCTGGCGAAGCAGGTTGGGGTCTGGGATGGATGGGGGCTGGGTGGAAAGGAGGCTTATGCAGGGAGCCCTGGCTGTCAGGAAAAGACGCCGGGCTGTTGCTCCTTCAGGGAAAGAAGTCAAAGTTACACTCATGAAAGATTCCAACGCATTTTCGTAACTTTTCCTTCGAGCAGGCGTCTCCTACCGTGGTGTCCTAGAGCTATCCTCCTTCAGCGGGTACAGCTTCTCCTCCACCCTCTCCCAGCGCTCCAGGCAGCTCCACAGCCACTCAGGGCTGACCACGTGCAGATGTTTGCAGCCCTGAGCCTGACGAACCTTCTCTGTGCCTGATGAAAGACAACAGGACAACTTAGGACGTCATGTCTAAAAGCAGTTTACACAACACCCTATGCTGGTCACTGCCACCAAAACCATTCTACCCAAAAAACAGTTTGATGGGATCTGACTAGGGATGCAAATAATTAATAAATCATCAAATAAGTGTTAAGAAATTACTTAATTAAAACAAACTAATCGCAATTCATCATTTTGATTATTCGCCTGTAATTCCTTACCAGCACGCATCAGAGCACTTTATGCCAGAAGTCCTTGTCCTGCATGCATGAACACATGAGAAGCTTTCCACAGACCATAGGCAAAATTGATCATATTAAATAAAATGCATAATAATAACAATAATAACATTTTTGTTTGCATTGTTTGTGAATGTGTTGCTCTCTGCTGTTAAGAATGAATCTTTTATTAAGGATTATTTGCATTTCCTCTTTCATAGGAAAGCAGCATTTTCGTAGAAAGGAACCAATTGAATCAGAGGGAAATTCAGCTTCTCAGAAAAATTGCCGCTTATCGATTAATGGATCATCATAAATCGATAAGATGAAACAACTATCTTTTAATAAATTACTTGATAATTGCCCCCCTAGATCTGATGCAATCTGTGATAAAGGTAGACTGGATAACTGGACGGTCAGTTATTGAGCCAACTGTTTTTATTTATTGTGGCTATGCAGGTCCATCTGTGGGCAGCTTAGTTGGTGTGATAATACACAGTAAAATGGAAACAGAATGGAGAGAGAAAAAAAACACTAAATCATGTGATTAGGAAAGATAATTTGCAATCAAGTTTTATTTTATGCTTTTTTCTTAGAAAATAGGTGAGAAACAAATTTTATTCTCCCTTGTGTCAGTCAAATTGCCCATGCTATCAATGAGTCTGCTTCATGACTATCAAAATACAGTAACATGACTGCGAAAAATCTGCAACAAAAAACAGTTTCTAGTTTAGACGACATGCTCCCGTACACCTAAACCCACAAGTTGAATAGGTACAGCTGCCTTTGCCGTTTCAACATGTCACTCTTTTGGATACTTTTTTGAATGGTAATAAAAAAAAGACTTTAAAATGTGTGTAAGGTTTCCAGGTTTCAAGTTAAAGTGCTGTCCAGCAGAGGAGGGGTAAGAAAATAGTGCAGCAGCACTATCTGGAAGGTTCCAGTGGAGACATAAACTTCCAGCAGACATTGTGAAAGCTGAAGGGACTGCCTCAGAAAAGTTGCTCTTATTCACCCTTAAATGTATTTTCCATGGAAAATTCTGAGAAGGGTTTGCTAGGGGTATGAGAAAGTATCGATATACCAAAATAACGCAATATTTAGCATGCTGATATTCTGTCGATATTCAAAATCAATTTTTTTCCACAAATATTTTTCAAACGTTCTCACTAAAAGTTTTTTTAATCAAAAACATAATATTGTTTTCTAAAAGGTAAAAAAGGCATAAAAAACTAGATTTCAACAATTTGCTTGTATGCAACGGTAACGGAGGGGGTTTACTTTTTTAAACTTGACCTTTTTGTCAGTTTACAGAATCCAAAGCACTTTCATTTTACATTCATATAGATGTAAAATGGAAAACAGTGAACGTTTTATGCTTTGATTTTGACAGAAAAGAATTTGTATATTTATTATATAAATGTTTGATTGTTGCATTTATATTCGTTATACATTAAGCTACATTGCATTTATACTGCACTGAAGCAATGTTATGCTGAATCCAGAGTGATCCAGAAAGTTACATTTACAAATGTAGATCCTCTGTCCTAGTCAGTAAGTTAATGTCAGGCGTTTGTCAGTTTTTACTGAGACAGTTTTCAAAATTCTAGTAAGTATAAAACGGAATTTATTCTTTAATAGTATTGCGATATATCGTATCATTCCCCTGTACTGTGATCTAGATATTACTAGATTCTTGCCTTTACAAACCCTTAAATTGCACCTGATGAATCTCTTCCAGGTTTGAAGTATTCAGATGTTATTTCAAGACTTACTTCCCATCCTGCTCCGACTTCTTCTCTTTCTGATTTCTTTGCTGTGCTTGCTTACAAAGCATCAGCAGCTTTCCGTTTTCAGACGGTGAAGTGGGTCGACATGCAGATACTCTCAGATCAGGCCTTTTCAGAAAGCCTCTTGTGTTTGTTTGGGTCTTGAGAGGTGATTCTAATGTTTATTGATATAAGGTTTTGTATTTAAGAACTTGCTTGCAGCTTTCACATGTTGAGGTCACTGTAAGAGTAATGATAATGAAGAATTGGCGAACTTATGTAACCGAAAGAAATTATTTCCAAGCATCTTTTTAATGCTGCTTAAACTCATTTTTGGCCACCAACATGAATGTTATGTTTAAAAATGCTGCCAGATGAGTCCAAAACCTTGTTTAATTCCAGAAATTACGAAATTAACTGTAAAACAAAGTTAAAGAGGGATTTTTTAAAAATATTTGAAAGATATTAACAGAAATCCCTTAAAGTCTTCCATTCTTGCCAATAAATACGGGAATTAATTTCATATGCCTGTTTAACACACATGGAATAAAGCTTATAATCCAACATAATTAAACCTCATTTGGAATTAGGGATGTTAAAATGCATGGACATGTTAACTCAATGATGAACGGACTTCACTATACTGGACATTATGCAACCACAGAAAGTAAATTATCAATCCGAGTCTTGATTTATTATTAATTATTATTAATTATATTAATTATATGAAACGATATAAAGTAATATCATGAGTGATTGATCACAATTACTTCCATTCATCACAAAAAGCAACAAGATCATCATTTAACCTTCTTTATTCCTGAGCTCTGGCATTAAAATTCATTTAAAAAGAAACTATTTTCAAAATAAAAGTGCATTTGATAACTGGGTACTCTATCGATTTTCGATTGATATCATTCACTCATGACAATATGATTGATATATCGATGTAGATTGATGTATTGTCCCACCCCTAATACGTCACTTCCGCCATCCAACCAATCAGAACTCTTCCCAAACCCCCAAAGGAGAATATTTTAATTCTGAATTAATTAATTCCAAATTAAAAAACACCCTTTAACCGTGGCCTTTGTCTATGAGTCGCTTTGTAAGTCTGGTTAAAGAATAACTGAGAACAAGTCATGTGACGTAGACGCACCTGCTCTGGCTGCGATGAGGTGTGTTGTCCGATTGGGGTCTTGGGAACTGAGCAGCAGGTTCTTGCCTATCTTGGCTCCCAGGGCCTTGGCGTGGTAGAACTCCCGGGTCCTCTCCATGGGGTAGTTGGTCGGGTACAGACCGCTGAACACGATGGTCGTCCCTTCCAGCGTCTTGCTCTTTAGCTCGGGGACGATCTTGCGGATGTCGGGCGTCTCCGCGGTCTCCTTCCTCAGGTAGGTCTCGTAGCGGGCGTAGTACTCCGTGTGGATCCTCTCCAGCACTTCCTCCAGGTAGATCAAGTGATCGTCCCGGTCGTTATCTGCTTCCTCCTCCTCCTCATCCTCCATGCTCTGGTCCAGCAGCTCCTCGCCCATGGTGACCCCAGACTGCTCACTATTCTGGGACTCCGTTTCGGGCTCTAAGCGGTCTAAGCATCCGTTTCCGGCTTCGGGGTCGGGGAGGAGAACGCGTGAAGCTTCCGCTGCATCCGAGCTGTTTCCCACGTCACCGCAACCTTTCCCTTCCTCTTTCTTTCCATCATCCCCGCCACTGGGCTCTCGTCTGTCTCCCTCCTGTCCAGGTTCTTCTGTGTGCCGCGCTCCGTCTTCCCCATCGCTGTCCGGTGAGGGAGACTTTCCTTTAATGGAGTCATTGCCGCTGTCACTGTCACTGGAAAGGTCAAAATCCAAATTATTGGACTCATGGCCCGGTGCTAATGAGTTTGCAGCGTCCCGTGCCTCCCGTGTCCTGCTGTCATCATCCTCTTTAACGTCTGCTTCGTTATCTACCAGAGTTTCCTTTGATCCCTCTCCCGGCTGCATCTCAGTTTCTGAACTTTGTCCTGCATCGTCCTCAGCGACCGCTGCCAGGTGTGTCCTTTCATTCGCCGTTTCTCCCTGAGAAGACTGAGGCGTTGCAGGCTCTTCCTGTCCGGACACAGTCTGCTCCTTCGCCTTTTTCCTGAGGCCGTTGTTTTGCTCGTCTGCATCAGGCGTCCCTGTTTGTTCGGCGCTCTCTGTCGGTCGATTTGAGGAGCCTCCTGCTGGGACAACACATGGAAATCACACAGGAGGCACATAACCAAAGGATTTACATGTGGCTGTCATTTATACTGTCGATTAGTTAGAAAAGGTACAATGTTTCCCCTGAGTCCCATAGAAGACAGACAATTTTTGGCATGTTAATTTTCTGTTACATCATTTGCAAGTTTAATCACTTGTTTATTATTAATTAAACTTTTCAAGTTTCTCTCACATCAAACAAACGACCAGGAACTGTGTGTATTTCCGTAACAAGGTCTGGTCAACAGTGGAAAAAAGCATTGCTTAGTGTCGGTTTATCCAACCTTGTGTTTTGTAGCTTTTTTGCATGCAGAAAGTCCACAGTTACCAACTCCAAAGTTCACACAAGTTCTCTCTTTCCTGAGAAAAAAACGCTCCTAAACTGTTTAGCTGCCTTGTTCATTGTCAAATTTCTTGTTTAATCTCTTTGCATTACAATGTCATTAAAACAAACATTAAATCTATCATGTCACCTCCAAATACTAAGCAGATTTTAACAGTTTTTTTAATGTAAATATCAGAGTTGAACCCGCTGGGATTTATTTACTATTTTATCAAAAGTTTAGCTTTCCATTTTCAGGTTTTAATTTATTTCTTTTTAGTATCACCTTAAAAAAGCACCACATACATGTTGCTTCATTAATTCTATGTGCAAACCAATGCAAGCACTTTTTAACTTATTCATTTGGACTTATGTAGCTTCTGCTGGGGATTGCTGCTCAGCAAAGCTTTGCTGCATTGTGCTCTACAGTGTTTCATTATTGTAATTTTTTATTTTTCTGCTGCACCTTGACTGTGTTAGTGTTAGAAAAACCTGATTTCCCTGCAAGGATTTATTAAGTATTCTGATGATAATTTCTTAGTGTGACTTATTGAAAGTAAAAGTACAAATTTAAGCTGGATTTATCCTCGGGCAGTGCCTGGGGCAGGCCGGCCACGCGGAGCTGACACAGAATTAGTACGTTTTATTCTAGCTCAGGGTAAAAGCGCCACGTTGCTGTTGCTTTTGCAGATCTGCAGACTGCAGAAGGGCCGCTAGCAGATTTTTCAATGATTACTATCACTATCCACTAACTCCTTGTACTGATCGGTCTACATGGGGTCCTGTTAGTAGACAGAGCTGCAGCACGGCCTGCTCATTCTGCATGATTCCTGTTTGGCTTCGCTCTACACATCAGCGATGTGGCTGCAGAATCAGAGCTCTCATCAAGATATTTTCTTTAATGCCACTTTTTTGCCTGAAGGGTAAAGGTAATCCAATATCCAGAACAAGTAATCACAATCTGATACGATTCACTCAAGCTATGATCCACTCAAGCTTCGATTCAATTCGCGATTCTTGATTTTGATTCTTTATGAGAATTAATTTAAGTTATTTTATGGCCAAATTAATTGTCTTTTTCTTATATTTGCCTTTTTCTCCTTTGTTTAAAACTGTGACCTTCTATTGCCTGTCGTAATAACAAAACTAAAAACAAATAATTATCATACATATGGAAATGATCAAAAAAACTTTTATGAACAAAAGAATTTGTTTTGAACATCATCTGCATTGATTGCATTGCATGCAAATCAATTTTCCTTTTTTCTACATCGATTGCCATTTAAACCAGTT
>JAVQJG010044107.1:0-13735 GCA_036024015.1 Craterocephalus amniculus
ACTCCGATCAGCCAGTAATAGCGTTCCCCATGTGACCCAGAGTCAAATTATGAAAGTTAAACCCCTTAGCCAAGAAAAAGCGTCACACAAAAGCTAAAAAAAAAATAGCCGCTATCGCTTACTAAGCTAGCCGGACGTGAAATCGGATATAGTCCCTTTAAGAGGGCGCCTCATTTCTGCTCATTTCTTTTGTGCCCTCCTTCCGTTTGAAGTGTCTTTTGGTGGTTGCGAGTTTGTCTTCTTTTCAAGTCACACTTGATAGTGAATGCGTAGTTTGTAGTAGGGATTGGGCCGCAGACTCCACACAGAACGGCCACTGTTTCAAACCCCTCCCTACTCCTGAACCCACCTAGTGCCATTTTTCCACCCAATCTGGCAACCCTGATGAACATTATTCCATGATAATGCATCCATTGTCTGCGTGCTGACTTTAATGTTTCAGTGATATTTATGATCTACTGTCTGAATGAGAAGAAAAATGTCTGCAGTGTTTGGATGGTGCAAAGAGCAAAGCTGGTTACAAGAAAAGAAAGAAGGGACGAAGATTGTTGTATTTATTTATCTTTGCTTAGAAACATCAATATTGGGTTAATAAAAGAGATGAAACTGATGAAAGCTAAACAAAAAGCAAAGTGATGAATGGAAGGATGGATATTCTTGAATTAATATATTATAAATACATTTTAGGTGCTTTCCCAAGAACAAACAAACAAAAGCTAAAAACCACAGAAGCTTCCCCCAAAATCAGAGTTTTTTAGACAGCAACATTGAGGGAAAATATCATGAAATCGTTGAGAAACTGGGTCAGCATTAAAATCAGGACGATGAGTTTGATGGTCCGAGGTAAGCTGGGAGAAGAGCTGCTGCTTCCCTACATGGAAAGATCCTCCAGGAGGTGCTGGAGTGTTGCTGAATGAGGGGTGTTAAACAGAAGAGTAAAAAGGGAGGCATTGCCCTCCAACCAGTGATGTATATTTAACTAATGCAGCTGTGTTTTTTTTAATTAAATTCAGTCACGATTAAAAGGTGTTTTAAGCTCTCTAAAGCTTTTACAGACTTTATAAAATACCTGAAATGTCCCATTCCATAGGGCTGATCTAAGTCTTAGATCTTTGTAGGGCATCTCTATGTCTCTCCATGAGTATTTAAAGAACTATTTCAGGAAATACGACTTGTGTGAATCAAACACAGCTGTACCTTCTTATTTGACCTTGTTTGGTTTAATAGCTCCAGTCAGGGCCAGCCTTACAGGGCCAGTCAACTTCAATCCATCCAGTTTCTACCCCTGCTCAATCCTTACAGGGTTACTGTGTGTTTGGAGCCTGTTCCAGCTGTCACAGGGTGGGAAGGGTAGACAGGTCACTAGTCCATCACAGACCCAGTAGAGACAAATAAGACAGAAACCACTGTGGACACTCACCCTCATTCCTCGGATCAATGTAGGAGAAGCAATGCGTGATTGTGGACTGAGGGAGGAAATTAAGACTGTGCAGGATAAATAATATGAGGTTTTTGCTCTCCACGTATCTTTGTGCTTTAACTCACTGATATATAAAGTGTTCCATCTGATACCTCAAGTTTCTGAGACCTCTGGCACAATTTTATGGTAGAAAAGGCTTGAAACCCTGATGTACACATTCTTATACTGGTCTTCTGCCCCTGGTGGAGAGCTTTTGCACTACAGTACTTCACACGGCACATATCAAATAATTATTATTGAATGGATTTTGTCGTTGGAGCTGGGGTGCTCTGATTGATTAACGCGTCGTCTCAAGCTACAAAAGTTCAACTTAGCTTTTGTTTTGCACATCCAACACTCAAAATCTCAAATCATCCCTCGTGTAACGTCTCACAACTCGCAGCACCCGAAGTGTGGAACGCGCCACAGGAATTTCAAGGTTCCCTGGAAGCGCATCAGCCATAGGTTTTGAATATAAACCTTACACCCCAAAGCCCAGCATGAGGGTGCGGAGCTGAAATGTGGACTCATCAGACCATTTTATATATTTTTGGTCTAGACAACTGCTGCTCACTGGATATTTTCTCTTCTTCAGACCATTCTCTGGAAACCCTACATAACTCTGTGTGTGAAAATCCAAGTAAATACTCAGACCGACAACCATAAATCTCTTTTCTATCTCATTCTGATGCTCAGTTTGAACTTTATCAATTTGTCTTCACCATGTCTACATGACCAGACGTGTTTAGTTGTTGCCATATCATTGGCTGGTTAGATATTTGTGTGAACAAGCTAACAGGGAACCAAATAAAATGGCCACTAAGTCTGTGCTTCTCACTTTAATCTCTTCTCATACTTCACAGTTTCCTCTTCATTTCAGCACCAATAAGCATCAATATGTTTTCCAGCTCAGCCTGCACCACTTAATAACCACCCACATGCTTCCTTTCCTGACACTAGTTTTATTTCCTCTTTTGACACTGATTAAATTCCCCCACAGATCTAACCGAGGTTTATTGGAAAATTGATGCGTGGGAATGAAAACATTGTCCACCAAATACTCTGTGATTACAGTGCTGGATCAATACAGCAGACCACTCAGAGCGCTGTTAGCCATCATAGCTGACCTACGCTGGAGAAACTTACTTAGGGAAACTACATCTTTAGTAAATCTATGTTTAACTCCTTTGTGAATTGATCAGGAGGCCGTATCTAAAAGGCTGACCCAAAGATGTCAGTTATGATTGGTTTCTGTGCTTAGCTGTAGGAATATGTAAATCTGGATGCCACGTCTAATTTGGCTCTCAGTGGGAATAATGAAGGATCATCATACTGTGTGACAGCTGAAGCAAACTGCATTTCAGAGCAACTACTTTTGCTGTTTAAATGCAGATCAAAGTTGGATCCTTCTTGTTCTGGAAAGATATAGCTGAATATTTACGTTTAAATTACTCACTTCATGTTGGTGTGGCTATTGTATTCTATAAGAGGGGACAGTGGGTTAGAGGCAGGGGACACCCGGGACAGGTCACCAGTCCTTCAGAAGGCAAACATAAAGAGACAGACAAGCAGCAGTCAACTTAATATGCATGTTCCTTGGACTGAGAGAGCCGGATGACCTGAATGAATTCAATGCATACAAAGAGAATATGTGGTGTAGCAGAGGGGACCTGCAAGGGGGGTATCCAGCCTTTTATGCTCGCCTTTTACACTGCAGATTCCTATCACTATACAAGCAGCTTATACCCTCGGAAATTCTTAGGTATAGTTGCCTGTATCCCTCAGGTTGATGAAAATGTTGAAGAAAGCTTATTTGGAATTTCATTAGCTGCTGGATGGAGAATTCCTCATAAGATCAGACCCTGATTGGTTTTAGGAAAATCAATGAGGATCCGGAAGCAGACACGTGGAATGAAAATATGTGGGAAAATTCAACTTTGTCAGCAACTCTTTGTTTAATAATCTGGCAAATAATAATGGCAAATCAGAAAAAAAATTCACCTCAAAACTCCAATGACTGCATTCCTACAAAGGCAGAGCAATTTGGACAATGAACAAACACATCTTAAACACATTTTTGAAGTAAAATGATTGAAAATTGTTTTTTTCCCAACAGCTTTGTGCTAAACAATCTTAAAGGAACTGTATGAGCCAAAATCATTTTGATATTTTTCTCATAAGTTTGTTCCAGTTTCATGAGGATGTCTTATTTTAATTTATTAGAATGAACAGTAGATAAGTATCTATTTTGAGTTGTTACATTTATTTAGTTCAGTTTAGTATTTAATGTAAACAAGGACTTAGCTCCTTTCATGGAAAATTGTATACTGCGGCTTTAAGGGATAGCCAGTTGTAGCTGTGGAGCAGTGATGTTGTTTGGTTAGAAAAAACCTAGCTTTGGAGCGACACGGTTTTCTTACCGTGCCTTGTCTTGTCTTATTATTCAGAACCTAAATAATTTCCTGGAATTTAAATATTTGTTTTTTTTTGTGACACTTGAGGAATAAAGGATATATTTTTCTTCAAATCATGATCGAGTGGGACTGGACAATTAAAACGGCATGAGAGACACGTGTAGGCCACGTCCAAAAGCTAATACTCTTCTACAGAAATAATAGGAACTATACCCGATATCACGTCCGTCTAGCTTAGTTAGCCTTTCTCGGCTAAGGGGTTTAACTCTCATATCTTAATTCCAGATCACTAGGGGAACGCTATTACTGGCTGATCGGAGTCTGGACGCTCTGAAAATTAACCCGGCAGAGAAACAGCGCCACGCCAAACTAGCCACTGTCGCTAACTAAACTAGCTGGACGTAATATCGGGTATAGCTCTTTTAATATCTTTCTGTGATAATTTGTTCCAACCCAAGGCTCTGATCAGCCTTGAACAATGGGAGTCCTGAACGATATCCAAATTAGAAGTTTGGTTTTGTTAGGTCTCGGCACTACTTTTGACACCTTAACCAGGGCTACTCAGTTGGGTCCTATGAGGTCTGCAATCCTGCAGGTTATCTCCCCACTCAAACACACCGGGCAAATCTAATGGATCCACTGACTTTTAAAGTTCTGCACGGCATGAAAGACAGGGGCTAGTATGTGTTAAATGGTAACTATAGACCTACTGAAAAGAAAGATTAAATGTGGAGTTCCCCAAGGCTCCATTTTGGGCCCCTTATTTAGCATGCTCCCATTTCCTTGGATCAAGGAAAAAGAAAAAATATCTGATCATAAATATGCTGATGATACTCAGCTCTATATTCAGAGGTGCAGGAGCTCTTGAGGACCAGTTATGTGCACCTCTGTCTATATAACCCCCTCACTAGGGACAAAGCTTAAGCTTGTGTCTTGGTAAAATCAACTCGTGGCAGAATTATCTTCAGCCAAATAAAGATAACACTAAAATTATGTGCTTGGAAACAAAGATGAGCATCTAAAGATCAGTGCCCATCAGATCAATCCAGAAATCTTGGTGTCATTGTGGACTCTAAAAGCAATATTTTAAGCTGGAACCAGATCAGTCTTTTAACAATTGAAGAATGTATCTACAATCCAGAATGCAGCTGCTCGTGCTCTCACAAAAACAAATAAAAAAATAACATATAAGTCCAAAGAACTGATTTGAAAATGTTTCTGCTTGTCTACAAGGCTCTGGATGGTTCTGGTCTACTAAATCTGACCCAGTAATGTCATAAGAGCCATCAAGAGATCTTGACCTCTACGATCATCTGGGTCAGGTTAATTTTCATACAGAGAGTTTTTCTGCCTCTAAAATCTTAAACAAACTGCCGGAAAGCCTCAAATCTGATCCATCCTTTACTTCTGTTAAATTTGGGTCTTAAAGCTTCTTTTCTGAACACTCCTCGCAATCAATATTTTCTTTTTGAATCTATTTTCTTGAAAATATACACTGCAGATGTTTAAAATGTGCAACTAGTGCATACATTTTCTCTTTAAATGTTGTCTTTTGATGACGTACATTTGGGGTCTTTTATGAATGAAACCAGCTTCATAAATTTCTCCAGAAACATATTTCTTCCGTTAATTTCGTCCAAAAGATAAATGAAAATGTTGAACAATGTCCCGAGCTGTCCCTATCATTCTCTGTCCCACCTTCACCTGTTGGAAGAACGACATTAAAATTCTAATTTTCTAAATTTATCAGAAGAATCAGATGTATCTGCAAGATTAATTTATTTAAATTTATTCAATTTTTAATATATTAAATCTATGCTCTTTGTAAATCAGCTTTGACTAAAGCAACAAAACCTATTACACTGGCAAGTTACTCACAAAGACAGATCCCATTCAACACGACAAAAACAAAAACAGATAAAAAGACTGTATCATGGAACGGCATTGAACATCCAGCACAAGCACAAACGCCTGTTTGGTAAGTGTCCAGCTTAAAAGACTGGATGTGTTTCAAGGACGACCTCAGATGAGTGATTAAGATTAAAAGTCTGACCATCCTACGCTTAGAATATTTTGTACTGTATAAGACTTTATACTCCCTGAAATTATGCAGAACGTTTTCTTATCTAAGACTTTTCCTGGATATCCACTCTTATCCAGGACTATATTATCTCCTGGTGATTAGTCAGCACCTCATGAAAAATTGATGAACTAATCACTGAACTAAAATTTTTATTATATGAAGAGAAATAAGAATAAATTCCACTGCTATGGAAATGTTCGAAATGCAGCTTATTATAGCTACAGATAGTCTCTGTGATGTACTTTCCACTCACACAATAGAAATATTTTAAATACCTATTGTTGGCGGCTGCCTTTGGGGCCAAAAAATCTTGTGATAGTACCACAATATGGACCACTGCCAAAACATATAGAAAATATCTTACAATTTTAAAGCATTTCCTATTAAACTAATATCTTGAAGTCTGTGAACCAGTGCAGCTTTAACACATTTTAATCAAGAATTGGTGTCATAATACAGTTTCAAAAGGTGAAATGTGATGGTTATCTATAAATTTAAGCCATAACTGTAGTTATGTGGAGTATAAACAGGCTCGTGTGAACCATTTATAAAGCCTGCTTTGACATTTAACAACAGCACTGACTAAAACAAGAAAACTTTTCCAGCAGTGCTATTTTGAGGTGTCCTGTGTTCAATAATAAAGCTTAGAAAACTGTGTTTTTTAGATTCTGACATCTTTTAGGGCTGAAAGTTTCTTGAATTGTTGCTCGTATTGATTTGGACCTAACTAAGTGAAGCTCAGGGAGTTAGAAGGGGGCAGTTACAAGTATGTAATGAGCCTGCCTGAGCAGAATGCTTTTATCTGCTGGCCTTTGATTCTCAGCAGGGTTATTCCAAATTGGCAGGGTCACCAGTTGGTAGATGGCGGATAAATAGCTCCCTATACATCCTGGGATGGTCACCAAAGCCTTTATTCCCCAAATTATCAACACACTGTTGAGTGAAGAGTGTTAGAGTCTCTCCAATACCAGTTAAATTTGTGCACTGGCCCATGTCCACTTGGCTGTGGCTTCAGATGGCATCAAGCCATCGATGCTGCTGCTCACTACTGGACGACTGACTGCTTCAAAGACAGGAAGACTGGGATCAAGGCTCTTTATCACCTCCTGCCTATGAAATATTGATTTCGCAGCCCCGAGGCTTTTGAAATGTGTCTGGGAGATATTCATTTTCTAAGAGGATAGAAGTTCTGGGGCATATTGTGCATGCTTCATTTGTGAGGCTGTAAGAATTCAATATGGGTTTTTAAACTGTTGCAGGAGTTTGTTGTATTCTTGTCAGTGGAGGAGGTGTCCACGTGCCCTCAAAAGTGATAATTTACTATCTGAACATGTTCCTCACTAAATGCTTGTATTATATAACCAGTTAATTTGTCCATATTAATTCTGCTGTATCTCATTTCAACTCTGACACCTGTAATATAGCTGCATGCTGGAAGGTTCACAGTTGTAACACATGTAAGAAGAAATCAGTTACATCTGCATTTTACCATGTTTTTTCTTCCTCCATGTCATCGGACCATGTTTTGATTAATTAATTACTTTAACTACTTCCATTTTTTAAATGGTTGTTCCATAAAGAAACATATTTACACCTATTTGCGTCATATGAATTTTAGAAAAAGGCCCTAAATGGTTATTTAGAATCCACCATGTAGTGTGGCTCCGCCATCTAACATGGTACAGTATAGACTGGGGATCAGCTACAGCTTTGGTATTTGGAAGGACCATTCTTCTGATTTCCTGTTTTATTTACAATAAAGGCAGCCTGGAAAGCTAGCCAGCTTTCACTAAGAAAAAGAAGTCTGGTTCTGTCTAGTCTGGTTCTCTGACTCACTCCCCAGCAGGCCTGTTGGAGGAAGCTGGAGTATGTGCATCAATATCAAGTAATTATGTGTATTAAGTTCTCTGGTGGAGTCCTCTGGTAACAAGGGTAGTACACAGGCACTAGTATGTGGAGAAGGTTGGCAATCAACTGTCCCACAATCAAGATGAGAAATGGGGGCAAGCATCATCCATCCAAGCATCCGTTTTCAATAGCCACTCAATGAAATTCAGGGCTGCTGGAGCCGATCCCAGCTGCTATCAGGTGCACCTCAGATGGATTGCCAGTCCATTACAGGGCGAGAACAAGACAACCAACACACTCACTCACTCATCTGTTGGACTGCAGGAGGAAGCATAATGGAGAACGTGCAGACTCGAGGGATCAGTATAAAGTAACTATTAGCTTTAACTTTTGTCACCAAGACTTTCCAGCAGGTGCAGGCTGACAACAAGATTTAGTTTTTAACACTAACTGGTGTTCCAGGAACAGCTGAGGCCATTTTTCTTATCTAGAGGTGCTTTTTAGAGTCAGGGGCCCTTTTTTTATAATAATGTTTGAGTTCAGAAGTTAATTCTCCTGATCAGGATGTGTGCCAGCAGCCTGCAAAGGTTTGAAGAACCAGAGCTCTGATAAAGTTTATTTTATAACACCAATCCATACAAACAAGTTGTTTAATAATCGTAAACAACAAACTACTGACACAATGATCATTACACAAGAGCTAGTTAAATTAATGTCCTAGCAACTGAAACCAATGAATTACATCTGATCTTTTCTATAACGCTGTTTCAATGCTGAGGTCTGCATTTTCTTTGCTTCCATGGGCAAAAATTGGGAAAGGTGAGGGTCCAGAATATCCGATCTAAACCTTTCTGTGGGGGCACTAATCTTACAAATCCCAACTAGAAGGATGAAGCTTGACAAGCTGCAATACACTGATTGGTGGAATGAATTTTCTTTTTTACAAAGACTTCACACGGTTACGTAGCTGAGACATTTATTGCTATATGGCTGATTCCCCACCTACCAGGTCAGGGTACGGTTGCTGTGAAAAGGCAACATAGTCAGGTTTACGAAACCGCACCAAACCCTCCCATCCTGAGTTCTACCCATTAGTGAAAACAAGGCATAAGATTCTATCCTCCATCCTGAACTGCATGACGCAACAGTGATAAAAACTCCCTTTTACAGGAAGTAAGACCCCTAACAGAACCAGAACAGAACCAGAGCCAGGAAGGAAAACTTCCACTAGAACCAAAACCAGAAAAGAAAACCTAGCACCAGAACCAAGAATGGAAACCTCCACCGAAACCAAAATCAGTAAGGAAACCACCAGAACCAGAACAAGGAATGAAAACTGTAACTAGAATCAGAACCAGGAAGGAAAACCTCCATCAGGACCAAAGTTATGTGGGAAAATCTAAACTACAACCAGAACCAGTAAGGATGGATGAGGATGTTGTCCAAGAGATAGATAGATAGATAGATAGATAGATAGATAGATAGATAGATAGATAGATAGATATTATTATTAAGAACAGTAATAGTAATAATAATAAGGAAAAAGGGGCATTTTAACTGACTGTACATTGTCATGGTTGACCTCCACAAGTGGGCAGAGCTGAGCTCAAAGTTAACTCCTAACTACCAAGATGCAACTTTAGTTTCAGACACCCGTTAGCGCCGGTGATGCCCCTCTATAAAGTTGTTTCTAAACACCCAAAACACCCTGAACACTCACATAACCTTGTTTCAAAAGCTTGTGCAGTTTCTAGTTTTTGCCCTCATCGTCATTCTTCTTCTATTGTTTTGCCCTTCCTGTTCTTCTTCTCTGGTTGGCTTCTGCACAAGCCACTGCGGTTTCTGGTGGCTTTACTTCGTCTTCTGGGTTCATGTGCAAGGACCCTGAAAACGTACCAAAGTATGGTCGTAACGGACGCAGGGGATGGACGAAACTGTGCATCTGCATATCCTTCTTCTGTAGATAAATGGGACTAACCCTGCCATGTCATGAAATAACCATGCCATCTTATATGTTACAAGGTAACCTGGCAAAACCCACACCCACATAAAAACCTTCTCTCCACACCCAAAAGCTGGTGGGTTCAGTCCCCATTTCCAACAGCTAGTGGAGTAAGAGAGATTCATGTCCACTAATCATGGTTAAACTTCTAAAGGACCATATGAACTCCATCACCCTCAGTTACGCCATCTCCACAACTGAGAAACTTTCCTCTGTGCTGTATTTCTATAAGTCATCAGTTTAAAGCATGAGCTGTAAAATGAATGGATGAACCTCAAAACCATGTGACCTGTTGGTTTCTGATGAGCTGAAAAGAAGCTCAGTGGGAGGTTACCACGTCGCCATCTTGGTACTGTGACAAGTCTCATGACTCACTGAAAACGCAAAAATGGAGGACGAGGAGGCGCTGAGAGGGGGGCTGTGAGCGTGGGGAGGGATGATTGACACCAATCAAAGTCTGAGCTATGAGCTAAAAAAGCTAACCAGGGGCTAACAGGAGCTAACCAGCAAACGGAGGAAGGCGGGCTAACGCTAAGAAGCACTGTTAGCCAGCTTAAAACCGCGGTTGGGCTGCTCTTGGCCTCGTTTTGTAGGATATCTGGCACCTGTCAATCAAAAGGAAACACACCTAATTATGAAGAATTTTACAATTAAATAACATCTAAATGAATTATGTAAAATTGGTCATGTTTTTCATGACCAATTAAACCTAAAATGTTTTATTGAACCAGGCTGTAAACATGTTTAATTCTGCTGTAAACTTGGTCTTTTTAACATGGGAGTCCATGGGGAATTGCTCTGTTTTGCAGCAGCACCTAGTGGAGGAGGAGGGAACTGCATTTTTTGGCCCTTCTGCATCAGCTTCATGTTTCTAGGCCGGAGCTCGCTGCGTGGTCAAAAGTAATAACAGGTCATAAAAAATTGATTTTGTTTGAGGACCACCACTACAGAACACTCAGTGCTTGCCATCTAATATGGTGAAACACTGAGGAAAGTTTTCTTTGAGACAAAACACAAATTTGTCTTGTTTTTTTATTACACTAAAGATTAATATGTCCACCAATTAATACAGGCTGCTGGGCTGCAGAAAGTAAACCGCCTCAGGTCTGGTGCTGTTTTCTCCCCTGAATGCACAAAGGTGAGGTCACACATCCAGCAGTCCTCTCATGCTCCTGTTCTGGTGTACATGTTGCATCTGTAGTGATTTAATATGAGTGGAAAGGTAAATGAAAGGTTGCAGAGGAAGCTTTAGAGCAAGCGGACGCCTAGCTGCTGCAGTGGCACTTTTTTCTGTGCAGTGCTTGAGTCAGGCCTTTGGCAGTGGTTTTATCACCCACAATATGTTCTGAATACAAGGAGCTTAGCGGATATAAGTCCGAGGTAAACTTAGGTCTTGGATTGTTCATAATTCATCAAAGAATCGAAGCAGCAAGCCCCTGTTGTGCCTTGTTACTGATGAATAGTCTCGCTCTGATCACATCTGCCACTAGTTTAGAATAAACAGCAAGTTGTAAATGTTTTGCTGTGCTCAGTTCAATCCGCCATCTGGGAAATAATCGCTGGCTGGTGTTTTCCTCTACACCCCGGGGATTTTCATTTAAAGGCGTCCGCAAAGATTTTCTCTTGACAAACCTGAACTGGCACTAGCAACCCCTCAGATATTGTACTTTACGCATTTAAATGCTTTAGCCACTCTTTTTTTTGACAGGTACTGTAGCTTGTGATGAGAAAGGATAGACTCGATTGTCCACAGGCAGTAATCGGCACAGCATGCATTTATGCTCAAGGAGTGATGTGGGTGGGTGGATTTAAGTGAATGCAAATGCTTGGAAGTTAGATGAAAACAGGAAATTGAATGTGGAAGCTTACTGTGTTTTTACAGTATAGGTATAAAAGTGTCGACTGCTTCATATGGTCCACCTTTTAGAACCGGATTAGACCTCCTATTTAATGCTTGATGTGATAGATCCAACAAGGTGTTGAAAACATTCCTTAGAGATTTTGCTCCATTTAGCCATCTCTAAGGTTCAACACACCTGATTCAGTAATCTGAGTACTGAGTATTAAACAGGTGCACATAACTGGTCCTCCAGAGCTACTGCCCTGCAGCTTTTAGATGTATTCCTTCTCAAAAACAGCTGAATCATATAAATGTCTCGTTAGCAGCCGCAGAGCTGAATGGCTGCACGTGAGATAATTCAGCCTTTTGTTTCGGGTGTGTTGGATAAAAAACACATGCAAAAGTTGCAGGGTAGTAGCTCTTAAGGACCAGATAAGTTGCACATCTGGTCATTAAGTCTTGTTCAAGGAAGCAGTCAGAGATGATCTGAGCTGTGTGACATGGAGCATCATCCTGCTGGAAGCAGCATCAGAAGATGCTCCACTGGGCTCAGAGAGGGATGTACATGGTCAGCAGCAGCTCTCAGGCTGACTGTGCTGCTTAAACCAGAACATGCTGGGAGTAAGAGGCCTAAATTGGGACAAGTAAATAACACCATTACACCACCAGCAGTCGGAAGCATTGATCCAAGGCAGGATGGATCCATGCTTTCATGATGTTTTCAGCAAATTCTAATCCTGGCATTTGAATTTGGAGATCATCAGACCAGTTTATACATTTTATGGTCCAGAAAACTGCTGCTCCCTGGATGTTTTCTCTTCTTCAGATCATTCTCTGGAAACCCTACAGATGGCTGTGTGTGAAAATCCCAGTAAACACTCAGACCAACAACAACGCTACAGTCAAAGTTACTGAAATCTCTTTTCTTCATCATTCTGATGCTCAGTTTGAACTTAAGAAAAATGTCTTCACCATGTCTACATGACTAAATGTGTTGAGTTGCTGCTATGTGACTGAAAGCAGCAGCTGAAGAGACAGACTAATAAACTAGCCATCGGTGATTGAATGTTTTTTGTGAAACTTGGATTTAAACAATTTTTTCAGCTACTGTGAGAAAAATAAGCTATTTGCTACAAAGAAGTTTAGTAATGTCTTACATCAAGATTGAAAAAGAGAAAAAAACCAAATCCTTTCACCTTTTATCCATCGTTCCATTAGTGATTCATGGTAATTATTCAAATCAACAGTTTTTCATCCTTTTGGCTTGAAAACCTGTCATGATGCGACCGCTGGTGGTTGGTTTTGGTTTTTCTTTTTCTGCCTGCAGGCACTCCTGGGCCACCATTGGATGGAGGATCTGGTAGTCGGATCCACTCATCGCTTCCACCTGGCTGCTCATCCACACCTGGCAGCAGTTGGCCTCGTCAGCGCCACTACTTAACCCTCTCACCTGCTTCCACCAGTCGCTGGTTCTTCATTGCATCTACCACTGCTCTTTAGCTCCAGTCCTCCCTCCTTGCTTCCTGCAGACCACCACTCCTGTACCTCGATCCTCTCCACCCTTTTGGTGGACACCCTTAGTTCTTCGGACCACTCCTTTGGACTTCCAGTTTGTTTGTTTTTTGCCTCATTAAATCACCTGTTAATCTGCATCTGAGTCCACCCTCTTTCCTGTGCAGAGCGCTTCATAACACAACCCACATCATCATGAACACACTATGGCAGGATTATTGCTAAGAGGAGGATCTTAACCCACTGGAGAAGTGAAACTGTCCCTTGTTTTAAGACCTGGCTCTCAGAAATAACTTGCTTGCTGCAGATGAAAAAGATGGCGTAATGTTTCTCTTAAAGGGGAAGTTTGGTATTTTCCAACCTGTACCTATGTTGTAGCATGCTATACGATCATTGACTCACCCAGGCAGTTGTGGCGCAACTCGAACTCAATCCGAAGATCCACACGCGATCGGCAAACGTCCATATAATGGGAGCGTTCGGGACAAGTGCTGCTCAGCCTCTAAATAAGACATTATCTGCCGTAAAACTCCTTCATCATACCAACGTGTTGTTAGCAAATGCTAGTCTGATCCCT
>JAVQJG010044129.1:0-20735 GCA_036024015.1 Craterocephalus amniculus
GAGGCTGTCATTTCTGCAAAAGGAGGATCTACTAAATATTGATGACATGTTTCTGTTGGGGTGCCCAAATTTATGCCCCTGCCATTATTTGTTTAATTAATTATTGCACACTTTCTGTACAGTAAATCCAATAAACTTCATTTCACTTCTCCAATATCGCTGTGTTTGTCTGCTATATGCTATATTTAACTGAAATTGATGATCCAAACAACCAGTGATTTATAAAGAAAAATCATGAAAATGATCAGGGGTGCCCAAACTTTTGCATATGACTGTATATATATATATATATATATATATATATATATATACCACTTGTTGCTCTGTGGTAATAAGATGGGCATTATTAAAAATTATTTCTTCCTGAAAACATGTTCTTCCTGTCTTCCTTAAAACATGATTTTACTATTATACTCTAAATGATTTAATAATTAATATTGTCCAGGACGATTTAATGTAAATCATACAAAAGGAAGACTTAAAAATCGAGACACCAAAATAAACTTTTGGGACAAGGTAGTAGCCTATAATACTTTGAGAGAAGACATGTTCTGGAAAAAAAAAGAAAAAGGAAAAAAAGCAACAAATCTCAAAATGTATGCCATTGCCTGAAGTTTCTAACTTCAAAAGGGCTATCAAAAACTTTACTCCATTTTATGTTCTCATATTTCTCATATAAGGTGTAACAAACAAAAAAACAAAAAATAAAAATAAAAAGAAAGAAAGAAAAAAGTGCTAGCATGGGTGCTGAGCACACAAAAGCCAGGTAGCCAATCTTGGTAAAGATTGAAAGGGCAAAGGAAGGGTGAAAGTGATTGATGCCTAATCTGGTGCTCAGTTTCATAAGGCAGTAACTGCACTTTCATTTCAGAGAGTAGTTTGTTAGCCCCAGAGAGCCCTGTAAAAACCATGTGGTGATATAGTAGCTGTACGCTGTTCATGCAGTCCACTCCAGTCTGCAGGTAGACCTCCTTCACATTTCGATATGGGTGAAATGAAAGTGTGTTCCATTTCAGAGGTCTTTCAGGAAAGGTTGAGTATACTGTATGTTTCGGCAGTATGACATATCTGCCAATAATAGCCGTTGTTTACAACCAAACATCAATTTTCTCCTTTTTTTCCCCCTGCAAGCAGTCTCAGGCTTTCAGGCACTCTTTCAAAGGCACGTAAAAAGCGCCACATTATAAATTCCCTGGTCTATTATTACCTTTGCTGTAATGACACATCCCACACAGCCAGTGCCAAAGAGCTTAGCTTGGGAACAGGCTCGAGGCACAAAGTTACACCAGTTACACCTTAGTGACTGAATTGTGGTGATTGAAATCTGAAAGCCAAGTGCAAGACCTAATTTTTCTTCTGCTCTGTATGCAACACCCGTGCCTCTCTGTTTTTGTTTTTTTTTTTCCTGTTTTTTTCAAGCTCAGGAGCTCCAGGACCACACTGGGGCTATTACTGGTTTCAACAATATTAAAAATAACTCCTTTAAGAATGTGGTTCTAAAGCAAATGATCATAATGAGAATTACACTTGAATGAAAAACCTGTTCATCCTTGAATTAATTATATTAATGAAAGAAGTACTACACTATCACATTTTACTAGAATGAATCTGCATGTAGATTAACCATTTGCAAAATAATTCAACAACACATTCATTTCTTACTTATGTAATGAACCAATCAATTCTTTGTGTTTGCCTCCTGATAGCACAGGTACAAACATAAATGGCAAAACTTTGGGGCGTCAAAAGAGGTCTAAAATCAGAAGTCTGGCAGCTCTGAATAGGTATGAATATTTAGCCCTTCCACACACAGCAATCTAAAAAACAACAGCAGAAACTACACAAACTACACAAACTACACAAACAACACAACTACACAACGTAATCCAATTACATTAAGAAACCGTTGTTCATTTAACATGTACATTAAGCTCCAATTTGAGGAATATTTTCTGATTAGCAGGCAGCAACAAACAGGCCAATTGTTGTGTCTGGTGATTTGTGCTGCATAACATTATTCATGCTCTGTCAATCAAGCCCGACTCCTGGATGGAGGGGCGCACCGACGCCGTCAATCGACAACCCCGACATGCAAATCAGCTGGAAAGGCATCTTTCAAGTACAGTGTGCACAGGATGCCCAGATCACTGCATAGAGCTTGCTTAGGTTTGTTTATCCAGAGCTGTATTTAACAGCCTTGACATTTAGCAAAATTGATTTTTTTTACAGCCTTGCATTTGTTTGAACATACAACGACGATGACTCTGTAATCCCATTTTAATTAGAAAGATGTAGCAAGCATGCTAAGCTCACGCGCTCTATTCCCTGCAGCGATGCCACACTGGCGAGGAATCAATCACCAAGGCACTGGTTGCCGGGGCAACGAACGGGGGGCTTCTTCACTACTGTCTAAGTGGTAAATGATTGCCAGTGAACTCAATGGCGGATGTGAAGAGTTTTTATCTATCTGTCTGCACCCCTCCCCTCGTCGCATATCCTGAGAGTTAATTAAAAGCAGCCGACATGAAATACATTTAAAAGGGAGCAGAAATGAAGCATACAGCACAAATTGAATTCCCACGTCAAGGGGGTTTCAGGTTGGGCAGATAGGTGGAGGGGCTGCAGACAGGCAATAGCAGTGAAAAATGAACATGGCAAGTGAGAGAGGTGTGAAATGAAGATAAACATACACGCACCCGTAGAGACTGGTGAACGGAGAAATGGAGGGGAGGGGGTGAGAAGACTCCAGAAGGTTTCAGGCTCAACATGTTAGATTTTAGATTGAACTCTTATTAGCAAAACTTTTGACCAGGCACTGACTACAGTTTGCATCGTTACGGCCCTAATTGGAGGAAAAGAGTCAGAGAACAGCTTATTAATTTAAAACTTCAAACAACTCCTGGTAAACTACACGTAGAGATTTTTTCTACACGACTTAACTAATGAAAACACTCCTGTTTACCCTGTCTACTGTCATTTGTCTCCAAGTAGCTGGGCACTGTAGTTTCAGCAAACACAACTCAAAATGAGGTCAAATCAACCAAAGAATGATACTGTATTCATCTAAAGTGCCATATTCATCTAAAGTTAGTAAATCTCATGAATGAAAGTGAGATCAACCTGCCCTTCGGTGTAATCAATATCCACTTAGAAAAATAATCATTCTTGAAACAGAATCAGACTCCTGGGTATGATGATGCTACTGAACACAGTGGTCCAGGGCAGGACTTGTCTTTTGAACAATTTGACTTTTGCAGACGTCCAGAGGGTCTTTGAATAGCAGTACTGCATTTTGAAGATGAGTAATTAAACATGAAATAAAAATATAGATTGCTAAATGTATTTTCAAATTCGACAATTAGTTCATGCAAAAAGAAATCTAAAAGCAAAGTGTTTAATCACACGTTTTAAACTGAAACATTAGAGGAACTGCATATTGAAATAATCATTCATTATTGAATGGTGTGATGTATAGATGTGTTTTGAAACCCTATGTCTAAAAGGAGCAATAAATACAATTGCCTCCGACATTTTTTAATCCATTTTCTAACTGCATTTAATTAAACGGTCTACTAGCTTCGTGAGACACTTTGGGGCCTTGTGTAGTAAAAATCAAGTTAAACCGCTGCTCTTCAAATGTAACCAGCTTTCTGATTGGTTAGACAACCCCAGTTGCATCTTAACAGTTGGCTAACAGCCAAATAGGTGAAGTACTGTAACAAGACAGTGACGCGGATTGGAAACCCATGTTACAGTAATCTTTGTTTTTCAACAGAAGCTGACACCTGACTTATCTGGACTAGCAACAGTTGGGAGATAAAATGAAAAAAAATAAAAAATTAAACAGCCTTTCAGTTGAAGAGTCCAACTTTTTACTTATATACAGTTTATTTGTCAAACTTTTAGAAAGACACCAAATAAATATTTATTTTTCCACCATCATAACTATATTACCCTTTCACAATCAGCCAATAGCAAACGCTTTAAGGTAATATTGCCCATTCATTTATTAATTAAAAATCTGACACAAATTATTTCACTTAAAACAAACAGCGAAATCACTCAGCGACCACTTAATACGCGAGACCTTTTGGACTAAATGGGCTTAAAGAGCACATGAGAAGGCTTATATTTTCATTACTGTCAACACTGAGATAAGCCGCCTTAACAGTTAGCCAATTTTATAAACCACCACATCACACAGGTACTGTAGAAAACCACTGAAACGATTCTTTGGATTTAAAACATTTCCTGTCAAACCTTCCTGAACTAAGTCCAAATATTTCTCCAGCCTTACTCTTTCCTGTGTAAACAGCAGCTTTTTGTAGTATTTACAGTGTCTGGGGCCAAACTGTGACTCTCCACCAGCCTTTTTGTAAAAGCAGCACACACATCGCATTGGCCCACGTATGAAATGGTGTGCACACCAGCGCGCTCAGGTTGTCCATCTGGCAGCAGGCACTGCCTGTCTATCCACTGGGATCTATCCTTCCTACTCTTCTGCCTCCCACTACTGTCTCTCCAATTAAAAGTTACACATCAGCTGCAAGTCTGAGCTCGGCTTCCAGATGGTTGGAATGATAGAGCGAGGTTTTCTCCTCTTGCATTGTCAGTGGAGAAATCGGTTACCTGTGTGTCTTTTTTCCAAAAAGTGATGTGCAGTTGGGTGTTTAGCGGATGCTTAGGGAATTGAGCCGACTTCCTGTGCTTAGTTAAATCTCCTAACTCTGCTCTGTACTTTTAGAAAAAGAGAAATGAAACAGAGCAAGGAACTGCAGATTCTAAAATGTTATTTTGGAGCTACAATTTGTTCTTGAAATCGCTTGCATTTGACTTTGCATTTATTCTATGGATCTTTAGGAAACCTAAACCTCCATCATAATAAAAAGCAATTACAAAATGTCAGCTATAGCTCAGCAGTGATTCCAATTATCAAGAAATAAACCACAAGAATGAAGCAAGGGACAAAAGACATGAAAAATGAATTAATGACTACCAAAAATATTAGTAAAACATTAACATTTAGAGATTTTCTGAGGACAGAAAAGGTTTTAAAACAGGCAACCATCAATCCAGCTACACTTTTTTAAGTTATTTTACTTTCCATTTACCTCCAAGGCACCAGGATACATCAAGCTGTCAGTGACTGAATATCACAGAAAAGGCGTGTCAGCTTTTATTTTACCATCACAGCATCTCTTGTTATATCCTATGTGCTTAAGTGCAGCTGACAGCTGAATCCCATGGCTGGGTGTTTCTGTTACTCTAATACTTCCCTGTGAAAATCTCTGTGTAAGACTGACCACCTCATCTCCTGAGACCATAAGACTGCCTCCTTCCCATGACAGAATTATACCGAAACTATTGAGCAAGAACAGATTCAGCAAAGAAGGCACAAAGAGGACTTTGTATGGTCACCTCAATGTTTTCAGTTATAAACTTTAAGCAAAGCTTTGGTTAGAAACACAATTTATCATCACTTGATTTTAATTGTAAAAATTGTATGACAATGTGTGAGTTGGGTTTTTTTCTAGGGCCGTAAAGCCCACTTGTCTCCATGATGTGCCATGCTCAGGCTCTGCAATTCTTTATTAAGCTCAAGATTTGCTCAAATAAAATCTGACAGGCATATCTAATATAATCCCACCTGCCCGGTTCTCCAAAACAAAATGAGACTTTAACCCACATCTCTTCAAATGGCTTCTTCAAACCGCTTCACAGTCAGCCGGTTCCAGGAAACATGGCACTATAACAACAGAACTTGAACATATCTGGTGGAGGATTTACCAAGTAGACAATTAAATGTCTTTACATTACATTACATACATACAGATTTACAAAGAATTCAGTAATGCATTGGTACACATTCAAATTAGTTTGCCTAGTTTCAATTTAAATCATTAATCAAATAAATGAGAACAACCTACAGTCATGTGATTACTCAACAGAAAATAAATCCCATAAATCCCATTTATATCATAGAAACAGGTGGCGAACATCGTGAAGCATTCAACATTTAAAGAAAGCATATGGTAGCGGAAATTACACAATCAGGAAAGGTCATTCCTGTTTACTCATTTGTACACTACCTTCCGCTTAACAAGTTAGCATATACTCAACAAAAACAATAACCTGAATCATATACTAGTCCGGATCTTCTAAATATGTTCTCAACATGTGACTGTACATGGGAGTATTTCTGGGAGTTATTTCTGGGGTGTAATACGGATTCCATGGTTAACTTTGATTTGAAAATGTTTTTATTGTAAACTCGTGCGTTAGCTCTCTCTTATCTCCTGAAGCACCTTCAAGAGATTTAACATCTTAAATAAATGGAGTTATGGTTCTAAAAACTGATGCAACTGACACATACAAAACCGACATTTTGGCATTTCATTTTGTAAGACCTGGTTGTTTTCTGTGCTCAAGGCAAAATATAATGAACCTGCCACGTGTCTATGGAGGGTCAATGAGAAAACAGTGCACATACAGGTCAGTTTTCCCCTAGAGATACTTTTGAGGTTAGTCTGGCCATGGCAATCATTGCAAATACCACATCATCGTCTGTGACTGGAAATCTGTAAACTGGGAATAACAATATACTGAAGATTTGGCATTTGGATGGTGTTGAACATTTTAGGAGAATTTAGGCCCATTTGGCTTTTTATATTATTCAAATTAATTGTTGGAAAAAAGAAAAATAATAATAATAATATTAAATCTAGGTTTAACATGTGTTATATGTTTACCGAATATACAATATGCATATATACAAAGTGCAAATTACAATTCAAGAAAATATGAAAGTACCTGAACAAGGGATGGAAATGTACAGATACCAATGTCATCAATGTTGCTAAATTTACAACATTTTATTAGTTTCCTTAGAAGTGCAATGATATGAAAAATACTTGATCATTGAATATGGAAACCAATATTCACTCAAGAAAAACAAAAGTATACACCAGTGGCAACAACTCTGCTGACCGAGCAAGCATAGCTTCCTGCGTGGAGGATGTGGAAAAAACTGGGGCAAAAACGTAATTTCGTTTATACTTCAACATTCTGCTGCACGTCATCGTCTTTTTCTGCTCACACTGTGAAGTCCCTTTTTTGACGGAATGCAACGGAGGCAATGTCTATTTTTCTGTATCCTTTAATATATTTGCATGTATGTAATCAAATAAGTACAGCTGTCTGCAAAATTATTCATACCCTTTCATTTAAGAAGGAAATGAAACAGCTCCCACTGAAATAACCTGAAAGTGACAAAAGCACCAATAAATAAAAAAAATCATGACATTGTTTTTGAATTGTGGTTCAACAAAACCACAAATAACAAAAAAATGTTTGAAAATGAGAAAAATATATGAGAAAATGATACACCTTATGTCTTTTATAAGCTCGGATTTTGTTGAACAATCCTTTGAGGCAATCGCTGCAAACATGTGTTTTCTCTAACTCTTATCAGATTTCGGCACTTGGTGACACATATTTTGGCCCTCTGTTCATCAACAACATGCTCTCATTGTTCTGGGATCATATTGTTTGTTTTTTTTAAATTATTTTTTTCAAGTCAACTTTCATTTTTCACAAAATCATAATTTAGCAAATTTATATTTATTATTACTTTTTTCAGTGTCCAGTTATTTAAATTACTATTAAGAATTGAACATTTTCTATAATGGAAGTAATGAATTAATAATTTTGCAGACAACCTAAACAGATGAAAAACACTTAAAATGTACTCTCACACAACAATATCACAGCTGCAGTAAGTCCTAAAATGATTGTATAAATTCATCTGTCGCAGCCTAACTATAGTGAAGCAGTCAGACTCGGGTGTTAGAAAACAAGCTCTAGTCTAGATCTGTTCTGTAAAATGTGTCAAAAATGTGCTTGAGTTTGGAGTCAAGCATCAGTACTGAAATGCATTCATTCATTTTCTGTATTGCTTAGTTCAGTTCAGTATGGGTTGTGAGTCCATTACAGGGCTAAAAACAGACAATCACACTCACTATAGGGAGAATTTACAGAGATTGATTAACCAAACATGCATGTCTCTGGGCTATGGGAGGAAACCCAGAGACCAATGTTTGAATCCCTCCTTCCCAGCCCAGGCTTGAACCAGCAACCTTCTTGCTGTAAGGCAGCGGTGCTAACAACATCACCCCAGTACATAAAATCTGTCTAATTTACTTTCAGGGTTGGGCCACATCCATTAGTATTTTCTAAAACCCAAAGCACAACAGCAAAAAAGATGAGCATCTTAACTACAGCGTATTTAACAGCCTAGTCCTCACTCTAACGGTCCTTATCAACACTAATGTAGTATCAAATCAAATCATTTCATACAGTAAAAAGAAGAAAAACACTTCTGCTTTCAGATTACACATATTTACTGCACTTGTCACCTAGAATAGCACAATGTCTTTGTTGTGCCAGCAAGCAAAGGAGGGCAGAGCAATGTCATCTATCTCTGTTGAGTTGGAAATTAACTTCTGCCTTCAGGCAATTCAGCTTGGTAAGAACCCCACTCTGCTGCTGACCTCTCAGCAACATGTATGTTGCAAAAATAGCACGGCGCAGGATATAGCTCCTGCAGATTAACATCACATTGATATTACAGACTGTTTACTACCAGAGACAACCAGAATCCTTTATTAGTTTTATGTTGCTGGATGAAAACAAGAAATAATTGCAACGTAGCTTGGAAAATCAAAGCATATAGGAAGGGATTTAAGAGATGTATCCAGTTGCCCGAAGCACCAAAGCATATGTTGTAGGATACAAATTTTGCCCACTTTGAGCTGCTTCTTTTCAAAAACAAAAACCATTCATCTTTTAAGTCAACTTTATTAATAAAGCTCTTTATCAAGCACATAAGAGCAACCCAAAGTGCTTCTCAAAATAAAGAACGTAACAATAAAAATGATCAAGTAATAGTAAAAACATTGGCCCAATAAAATAAAAAGGTTCAAGAGATGACAAGAAAGTACATCACAAGAATAAAGGATTGTAAAATAGATCATGATGAAAGTGAGTATAACAACTTAAAGGAATAGATTAGAGGAAAGCTCTATCAAATAAGTATATCTTCAGTCTGACTTACAAATTGTGTAGTGAGGACCAGATGAGAGCCACACACCAGAGCAAACTGTGCTGGGGAATTGTATTGACTTAAATGTCACTGTGGACGTGGAACGGACACTGATGGATTAGCTCTTCCTTAAAGAGCAATTTTGTCTACCTGCTATAGCATCTCAAATCTGGAGTCTCACAAGCAACCCAGGAGTGACAGAAGAAACCTTAAAACATAAATCTTTCATAGGAATAATTAAAAATCCTGACAAACCAGACTTGGCTTGACTCTCTACAGGATCAACCAGATCTTGGCAGTTGTGTCGAGCAGGGAGCAGACCTTTACTCTTTTTTCCTCCAAACTCAGGACAATTGATCTGAGTTTGGCATTTTTTTCACAGTGAAATAGTCTTATTCTCTAGAATCAGACCGTCTTTGATAGGACTCACGAAGCTCTCAGATCAATGAAGGTGGGATTAGAAAATAAGATTATTATTTCCTCAAATCAGTTGCTTCTCCTGATGAAACCTGGACTTTTTTTCTGGAGACTGTCAAACTGATTCTGACTAATAAATATGAATTCAACTACTTCAAAGCGGAAGCCTTGATGCCAAAGGTGCAGTATGTTCAAGGCTTTGCAGTAACATCTTATTGTCAGTCATATCAAAATCTGGGCTACGATCAAGAAGGACCAGCACAGACGCAAGACCACTATCAGAAGCAGAAAAAAAAGTTCATTAGTAAGTTTTATGAGTGTGATTTCAGTACTGCGATACACCCTAAATCCAGACTGTAATTCTTAAAACGGGTCATTATTTTGTACATGAAAAGTTAGTTGTCTTAAAAAAAAATTTCAAGGATTTTGGAGGATAAAAGTAGATTAGATATGGGCGTGTAGTTAACTAAAACATAAGGATCAAATATAGGCTTTTTATGAAATGGTTTGATGACAGTTTAAAAGTTCTTTGCACATAGCCAGCAAATAAAGACAGGTTGATCTGATTGAGTATGGAATACTCATTAATGGTAGGACATTGTTAAGACATCTGGTAAGAATGGGGTTGTGTAGAGATGTAGAGGCTAACAGGTCTGACTTTGGACATTAGGTCGGCTAAGTCGATGGGAGACAAACAGTGTAGGTAAGCTAAATAAGGCCTTTCACTAGATTTTGAAGTGACATTTTCAGGCAGTGGAGTTGTCCTGATTGTGGGTTAAGAAAGTTTTTTTTTCCTCAAACAGATACCACTTTGCCAGTAAAATTTTCAGAAAGCCATTGCTATTGAGTGTAAAGGGAATATGGTGTTCTGCACTCTGGCTCTGAGTCAATTTGACTCTGGTGCTAAAAAGCAGGGGTTATTCCTGTTTTCCACTAAAAGCAGATAAATATGTCACTATAGCTCTGTGCAGTGATTTCTTGTATGTTAGAAAATTATTTTCTCATGTTATATAGTGCACCTTAGGCTTAGTAGACCACCATTTTCTTTCCAGTCTTCTGGATTGTTGTTTTATGGACTGCAGCTGAAGAGTGTACCAAGGAGTGCATCTACCCTCCCGCCATGTGATTGTTGGACCGTATCATAGACATGTATAAGCACTGAAAAAAAAGAAATTGATGCCGTCATCATGCATGTGTTTGAACAGGTAAACACTTAATTCCCTGTAAAACATGCTAAACTTATGTCTTAAAATTTCCAGTTAATATACAAATAATTAGGAACTCCCTAAGATGTGAATACTGGAACTTCCAATCTAAGTCTAACCTTCAGATTCTAGGGTTTAGTAAAACATTTTTACACTGAATTATGTGCTGTAATAACACAGAAGCCATCAGATAGAAGTGTTTTTGAATCTGGATAGATGATATCATTATGCAAGTGCTCCCAGCCCAGTCATTTTCAGAGCTCTGCGCTTTTGTGCCTTGCAGATTCTTTAAGAGGGTATGATTGCCATCTTTTATGGATGCTCTCTTGTTGAGGGGACTCACCTGTTAAGCTGTATGCACTAAGACATAGCCATGGGATCTAATTGGGATCTCAGCTTAGAGAAATTATTGCAACTGAGACCCAACTGTGATAATCCAAAAGATGACAACACACAAAAAATAACCTATAATAGGGCTAGTTAAAGCACATTTACTTTCACCGGTGTGTTAAGCTCAATTTCAAGTCAAACTATATCAACTATCATCTATCCCAGTTTGACTTGTACTGTAGCTATATAGATATATACAAACATCCTTTTTCCCCAACATTATCTTGTTTTAGCTGTCCCATCTGACTGTTGCTACACATGGCAGAAATAAAGGCTTTCTTTTCACAAAAGCTTTTGTAGGAAGTTTGTGGGCTTGTACCAACATCAAAAATTACACTGTATAAAGTGGAATCTTTACAGTATATTGTGTGGTGACATCAGATTTGTGTTACATAAACAGCTTTAGAGAGAAAATATTTCAGCAACTATAACGATTCCTATTAATTATTATGGCAGGAAATCTTAACCACTGGGTTTGGGTAATATCAAAAATAAGTAAGTAAAAGTTAGCAAGTGCTAGCTTGTTAACAGTTATCTCAACCAATTGTTTGAAAAAATTTGGTTCCCATTATTAATCTCCCAAGAAAATAAATTTTCTTTACTTTTCCCTAGATTAAAAGAGCTATACCCGATATTACGTCGGACTATTTTAGTTAGCGATAGTGGCTAGTTTTTAGCTTTGGCGTGACGCTCTTTCTCTGCCAATGAGGCTTACTTTCGGAACATCCGGATTCCGATTAGCCAGTAAGAGCGTTCCCCTAGTGATCTAGACGTTACGAAAGTTAACCCTATTGGCAGAGAAAGACCGTCAACTAGCCACTATCACTAACTAAAATAGCCGGACATAATATTGGGTAAAGCTCCTTTAAAGAGACGATATTCACATGTTTTACTCCCAATCCCACGATTAGCAAGGGGAGCCATGTTGATAGTTTTTTCTTTGAATGTGAAAGTGGAACAGCAATGTTGCTGCATTCCCACTATAGACACATTAAACCATAAGCGCACAACTATGTTATAATCTGGTCTGTCACTGATTTTTCAAAGCCTGCGCTGGCTCAGTTAAAGTCATAGTGGCAGCCTATCTGAGCTTTATTTTTATACATATACAAAGAGCTCACAGGGCTTCTTTAATACAGTCAGTAACTCTATTAATAGTATAAGATTAAGTTCAAAAGTGGTAATTCTTTCTAAATTAGGGACCACTAGGAACCAGACGATAAACACTACAGAACATAACCCTTGTCCTTTTGTTATTAATCCAGCTTCCCCGGACTAACTATGTATGTTTTAGCAGCTATTAAATAAGCAAGAAATTGTCCAACACCCCTCATTTCCTCAGTCCAAAGAAAACTAGTGAATGACTTGCTGTTGGCTGCCTTTGTGTCTATGCTGTATGTTGGCTTCTATTCCTGCCTCTTTTTCCTCTTTCAGACACTGAATCAGCAGGTCCCTTCGGTAAACAAGGCAGAGTGATTGTTGGATTTACATATTCCTGAATAAATTATATTGCAATTCTGTGATAAGCACCGCACCACTGTTTAGTAGCTTTTCCTCCTCCATTGCTCCCTCCACTCGTCTCCTTAAACCATTCACGCACGCTGCCACAAATTAACCCTCGATCATCGGGGACCACGGCGAGTGAGAAGATGCTGCTCAAAATTCATGCTTTCTGCAGCAGGAAAACAAAAAAAAAACATGCCACTTTGCCTCCGGTGGGGCCCAGACTGCAAACTACGTGGCTGGTTAATCAGGAATGATAATGATGCGTGCATGTCCCCCATCAAGGACGGGGATGGCGACAGTGCTCGATCCTGGGAGATGGGGGTAGATAGCCAGAGAGAAGAGGAGGTGGAGATTAAAGAGACGAGAGAAGAATCAAGACAGTTAAAGATGGTGGTGAAGGAGAGAAATGAGAAGGAGTAGAGGGGAATGGACCGCCAGAGATGCAAAAGAAGTCTGATCTACTCTGATGGTTTAATATGGGTGCAAATTGCCATCTTGTGTGGGTTGGTTTGTGTATACATATGTAGTCAGACAGGCATACCAACATGTGTGCATATTCGCATTACTGTGTTTAATGGGGCCGAGGGATAAGGTTGTCAATATGAGCACATCTACACACTGCAACCCCTTTTTAATTAGGGCCCTGACATTCTAAGGAGCTAACATGAAAAAAGAAAAAATTCCTCCATTAAAACGGCACGCAGGGCCTCAGCCTTTTCCCCCATCAGCTCAGCTGATGGCTGCTGTTTTCCCCTCTCCTCGTGATTCCTGGCTCTTCCTTGGGAGAATTTGGGCTGGCGGTACTTTGGCTGTGAAAAGGAATCCATCGGACGGCAGGGGCATGAATATTCCAAATGACTAATGTTGCACATGCTTATTTTTGACATATCTGGCTTCCTCAGGGAAATAAAACACTTCTAATGCAGGGGGACCATCTGTTATCTGTTGCTGGTGTTTCAGAGCGGGCGGATGCAGCGCGCACGCACACACCAAAATACACACAGGCGCGCAGACACACACACAGACACACACAGAGGAACGCAGACAGACAGACCGACGCACATTCGCTCAGTGGGACGCGTACGTAGACAGCGAGGTGCATGCACGCACACGTGTACAAACAGAAGAATCTGCTGGAAGCCCGCACAACAGGCACGCTCTAAACTCCTATACAAATTGAACACTCCTTGTTTTTTAATTTAGTGTGTTTGTCAAATGCGCTGTAAATCTTGGGCTGTAGGTGACAGGGAGCGCACTCACTTTTTATGCTCGCCATAAATACCGGGGCCTGTCGCCTGGCAGCAGATGGAGCAGGATAATATGCTGGCGGTGTGAAAGGGGGGGAGGGGGTAAACTAAACAGCCCTCTGCTTATACATTAGGAGTATTCGCCCTGTGGATTTGTTTAAAACAACGGCCACAGGAATATGTTCAGGAGGTATGGTAAACAAAGCTCTCATGCATTGATAATCTGTTTATTCTATTCATGCAATAGCCTGCCTTCTCTCGGCGCAATATTATTACTATTCAAGTGATAAAATGTTTAGATGCCTCAATCTGCAGCAGAATTTTCTTTCAGTGTCTGAGATGCTACATCTTAGGGTAAAAAGATGTTTTAAAGAGATTTCCAAAAAACCAAAACCACTGTACCAACAGTCTAATATCAACCTACAGTGATTTATTTCTATGAATTCAAACATTTATAATGATTATTTACAATAACAAACAACAATTTCGCTGAGAATTTCTACATATTTTTGCTTCAGTGTTTACATGCGGTGATAATGTAAAGCCACTCAAACGCTTTACTTAAAAAGAGGATTGACACAGTAGTAAAAACAATCAGTTGCATTTGCATGTGGGAATTAAGATTATTTCTGTTAAAGTTAAAGTGTAAACAGGATGTTTTTGTTACAGCTGCTGGAAGTTAAGCTAGTTACAGCTGACAGTCTTACAAACAGGACAGTAGGAAGATTCACAACACAAGCAATGGTAGAGGAAAGAAAACTGAAACACAGGCTTTTTTCAGTATTTGTCTCAGAAGTCAGAAAAGTTGAAACACTTTTGTTTAATATCTTGTTATTTGGAGACTTATGGTATTCACTGTGTGGAATGTTTTAAAACTAACAAGTAAATGAAGTTGTTGAGTAGAAGCATTTTTCATTAAAATGTTGTGTGATGGACATAAATAACTATTCAAAAGAGATTTGACAGAGAAAAATTGTAATACAGATTCTCAAAAGTAATGATAATGTAAAGGACAGAAAATTATTTCTATGTATTTTCATGAAAAAGGCAACGCACCAAACATTTATTTGATTTATCCATGATTGTTCAGTATTTTCAAAATGATGATAATATATAACACTAGATATTAGACACAGTGACTCAGAAATAGCTACTGTATTGAATTAGCATCCATTAGACCAAATGTGGCACATCAGTCACTCATTTTACAAAAGCAAGGTCTGTTTTTGACTTTGGTCATAGTTTGATGCAAAAATGCCGCTGAGAATGTTGTTTTACACGTGCAGCTGAAAGGCTGCTGGGCTTAAAGAGGTGAGGAGGAATGGGAACACTTACTGATTTATTCTGGCCACACCACTTAATGGAATTTTGCCACAGTTTGTCTGAAACAACTCATTTGCTTTTCTCAGCAAATATAACCTTCAAAAACACGTCCACCCCCTCAAAATCATCTAATGTTCACAAAAAGTGCCAATCATTAAGTGAATATAAACTTCTTTTTATAATTTAATAAATCAAACTTTTTCAGAGCAGCAACTGATTTATCACACTAATGATGTTTACATGGTTAAATATCAAAACTAAGTGGATTCACTATTTAATTTATAGTCTAATCTGAAGATGGTAGTGCAGCCCTGCCTTTTTCTATTGTGAGATTTAGGACTAAAGCATACTAGTCTTGGATCAAATAAAAACCTCTATCATATATCTATTCTTCCTCATTCAACTCAAAAAAGGCCAACTGTTACTGAAACCTTGTTACCTTATTTTAAAAAAGACCATTTTACATTCGTTTAATGTTTTTGTGGAACATTTTAATGTGTTTCTCTGCTCCGTTTTATGATAACACTTTTTTTAAAAAGTAATTCTACAATTCTAAAAGACAAGTAAAAGCTAGAAAGTAGTTTTTTTCCCAGATGTTCATGTATTTGAGTGTAGCAGTGCTAATTCTTGAGCCGCAGTACAATTACACACTCACGGTAATTGATCTATTGTAAAAAACTTGATTAGAAAAAAAAAAGAAGCATCAAGGGAGAATCAGAGCCTCTCAGCTTTTGGGTTGAAAGGATACAAAAATAACAGTTGCTTCTGATTTAACAAATTAATATGCACGCATGTGAAATTTGGTATAATATAATAATGCGACAGGCTCTTCTGCCATTTGTGAGAATAAAAATGATTTTAAACAAGAGTTCACAGCAGCAGAGGACTCAAGAGGACGTTTGTAACAACTTACCTCTGTCAGCTGCCTTTACATGGGAATCCTCCCTCACAAGATCGTCTGGGACATCATGTGCATCTTTGATCTACAAGCACACCATGGAAGCAGAGAGGGTGAGAAAACAAGGTCAATGATCGGTGCACTTTAGAGGGCTGAGGTTATCACCTGCAAAATTGCATAAAGTCACAACAAAGCTGCATGCATGCGAGTGTGCGAGAAACGAGGAAAGTAATTTTAAAAGATCATTCCAGTTCAAGCCCATGACTATAATATGCACCTCCCAGCAGACGCCGGCAACAGCTGATGCTTTAAAACACAAGGCATTTCTTGCTGTGCTTTAGACGGCTCCCAGGAGCCTTCGGAAGGCAGTTTAATGATGAAAGACAATCCGCCTGGATGCTTGTGTTCTGTTTTAGGCCACAGGGGAAAATCAGGCAAAGCCAAAACAATGTCAAGTCTTTTAATTTTCATTTAAAGATGCCACCTTCATTTAGAAAGGTTTAAGTCACACTCTGGATCATCACCTTGTGACAGCTCTCAGGGAAGATAATCGCCTCTTAAAGTGAATATTGACTGCTAAGCTCCAGCAATAAAGTATGGATAGATTTAATAACTAAATATTGATGTTTATCTGTAGCCTGAAATGTCAGTGAAAGGACGAAAAAAGTATTTTCTTCTCAGTTTTTTTATTCTTTTGTTGATATTTGTAGGCATTCTATATGACAAGGAAAACAGAACAAAATACATAACATGCACTGTTTCTGTAACTCTTATGACATTAAAGAGACTGAACATGACATCAGTGCTACATATGGGAGAGAGGAAACGTGGGTCTGATTTGATGAGTTGTCACATGCTGCATGCTGTCATATCCTCCATCGCTAGAAAAACAGACTGTAAACTCAAATGTGAAAGTGAGAGGTGTTGCCAAATGCAATATGACTCACCACCTCTAAGGAGAACAAAAACCTGCTTAAGATCACTGTGACTTTTCAGGCTGCGTTTGCAGTTACGAATATTTTTTGATAGACCGGACTGAACAGAAATGTGAAAACTGTCATGCAAAAAGAAAAAAGAACAAAGAGAACAAACTGGAATGAAAACATGTCACTGAGTTACTCTGACAAGCTTTCTAAACTAATAGCATTTAACGATGCTGTTTTAAAATGAAAGCTACAGAACTGCTTTGATGCCACAACCATGTTCCATTACATGCCCCTGTTTTGGTGGTATGTAACTCGGGTGAGCGGGTACAATGCACCGCCAAAGACACTGTAAGCTGACCTCTGCATATTACAACTATTGCAAGCACAATGCCCTGCAGCTGTGGACTGACATAACAGGCCCAGGTTGCACAAACTGAAGAAAATGGAAGAACGCAAGAAAGCAAAAATAGATGCAAGGTAACTAAGCAGAAGGCTCGCACAAGCAGGTCCGGCATTTGTTTACTAGTTTTTCCGGACCAACTTTCGCTCTCTGAGACTGTTCAAGCTATAGGACTGAATGCTAAAAGGAGGGGACGAACTTTATTCTGCATGAAATTTGGTACGGCAACTACTTGAAGCCTCTCCATAAGATAGGACATATACAGTAATTATTAGATTTTGGAACTACTCTCTGATTAACAATTACTCAGCACAAGGGTAATTGTTAATGATTCGATGCCAGCTATTATGCCCCCTTCTTAAAAGTCAAACTGACAGGCAGGAGAGGGTTAAAAGGCTCCGAGTGCACAGGAAGGTCTGAGCAGTCAACTCCTCCAAATATTACCATGTTAGTTTACAGGTCCTACGCTCATATAAGTACATGTCTTCTCACATAATAACCATTGTGTGGTCCTCTAATGATGGACGCAGCAACTCGGCATTTAAAGGGTGCAATTAACTTTTGGTGATTTCTTTTTCAACTATGACATACCAACAACATAATAAAAAGGTCAGCTTTACTTTAAGGTCATGCTTCAACAAGCAGTCAGAGAAAAAAAAGCCACTTTTGATTACATAAGGATTAAGATACACTGTACCTGATTTTAAATGAGTCTATTGCTTTTCATAATGGCTGCCTCGTGTATTCGGCATTTACTTCAAGTGTTGTTTGTGTCTTTGTGTTTAGAAATGAAGGCAATATGCTTGCAAGCTGCAATATGTGAATAACCAGTAGGACCAGTTCAGGGACATATTTGATTAAATGTAAGGTCCAAGGATCGAGAGTTTGCTTTTTTGATGGGCCAAATACTAACTTACTCTATCACTGCCATGCTCATTTGTTTGTTTTATTCAGTTCTCATATCTGTCCCATAGTGGATTCCTCCCAGTTACAAGCGTAGTAAGTCTCAAGAATTACACTCAAAATGGAACTGGATGCCTATGCAATCGCAAGGTTAAAGAAAAAGTATATTCTAACCTTAAAGGAGCTAAAAACGGAAATTAATTGTTTTCACACAGAAGGATTTAAAAAAATCTCTTTGTGAAGAACTGGGTGTGTATTTTCGTTTGGAGTATTGCGTCACATCACACAGCGCCTCTGTGTGTTGATCTCCAGCTCTGTGTTTACTAGACAGGCCGGCCGCACGTCCATGTACGTCCATTATGTTATAAGCAGCCGCCACAGGGCGGAGTTACGACGCAGCGAAGCACTCAAGATGGCAGAGACTCACACCGGTAGCTGTGGGAAGCGTCCGACCGAAGATGACGAAGAACCAATATTACCTCCAAAAAACAATGTTCAACTTAAAAAAAGTTGTCTGACAAAGAAAGGGACAAAACGCAGACAAAATGGTCTGGCATTTTCCAGGTGGAGAAAGCTGCAAGACGGAAAAGGACTCCAGTTTGACCCTGGCTCGCTCTTCTTCTGGTATGTGTCTCATGGAGTTGATTCCACTTCGTCCACTTCTTTTTTTTACTCTACCACGAGATGGCAGCCACTCGCTGCTACCTGCCTCTGCAAACAAGCTGCTGCTGTTCTAAGAAGTAAAAAAAAAAAAAGAAAATAGCTTGCATTAAAATCAAATTAATAAATTACTTTAGTAATGAAATATTAAATGGACTGGTTTGAAATTTAATTTGATGTGTTCAACAAATTAAAGAAATAACAAAAATACCACTTAGATAATATTGAATTACATTACTGCATAATAATATTCAGTTTTGGAGGAAGACCAATGGTGTTGAAGCGTCTATGGTTCACATCACTGAAAAGGTCAAAATTAAAGTATCAACAGTTGAGGATAATCTAACTACAACAGCCCCAATGAGACAGGTTTCAAGTTAATATTGCCACACTTACTGATGCAGGAATAATAGAAACATCACTTCAATTGCAAATCCTTAGTTCACCTATCTTTTCATGTCTGCATAATTCCCCAGTTCTTGTTAGTGTCTGAGAACCAGACACTGGCAGAGTAAAGCCTTCAAACAGACAAATAAAGTCCTCTCAGAAACCATCTAGCAAGAGAAAATTTGCTCTCGAAAAATGTCTGCCTTTGATGGATCTTTATTCACCATCCCCCAGCTGCCAGAGATGTGAGTAACTGCTTAGACATACAATGGGTACGTACCATGGGTATTTGTCCATCGAGAGCTGGGCCCGTTAAATAAAAAGAGGGACACACATACCCAGGAAGCAGCTAATTAATTGACAAGCAGATATTTCTGAATTTATAATCATCAAACAGACTTCATTTTGTTCCCCCACTACCATCCTTGCCAACCCGTCTTCCCAGGCGACTTACTTAAGAGACTTATCTTATAAATACAGCCCTAATCAAAATAAATGACTAAAACCTCTAAGGGAGTTGAAGGCTATACACATTTACATCAGAGGAACTGATGCAATTTAAACAGCCGCCTATGCACCACTGACTTGAGGTTCAAATAGCAGAGCACCAACTTATGTAATACTTCCAGAGCTTTTTGTTGTTGTTGCTCACTTTGGCAGACCTACATTCATGACAGCCAAGTAGGAGAGACACAGCCCCCTTCTACTCGAGTATTATGCTGAAATCCCGCCTCTCATTTGGTGCATATATTTCTAACAGATTTCCCCAATATGCAATAGGTTGCATTTTGCTTTCTGAGTGCACTTCGTGTGTGTTGGATTTCTGCATTTTTGAACATCTGTGTAGTAAAAGCCATCTTTATATGTATATATTTTTATTACTTAAAGGAGCTAAAAGCGATTTTTTTTCGCCATTAGGTGGTGTACTGTGGAGCTGTTTCAAACCAAAACAAAGCCTGTGTCAATCAATGCCTCTCTACCTCTCCCCCAACCGAAAAACCACGCCCCTCTTTTTTTTTTAAAAAGGAAAAACGCCTCTTTGCCTCATATAGTTTTACTTTATTTATTAATTTTAAAAAGAGAGCATGTTTAAAATGATGTGGGCCTAAAAACAGTATATGTTTTTATATTATTTAACTAATGCAAATATGTCTAGTTCATGATGGGGTGTGCTTGTGAAATACAACATAAGCTCAGCTAAGAACCGCAGCTTATTCTAATTATTCATCGTTATGATCCAAAACATAAAATCTCAAGCATTTTTATTTTGATGAAACTTCTTAGAGCAGCAGCAACAGCCTGTCTGCAGCGGCAGGTAGCAGCGAGTGGCTACCGTCTGTGGAAGAGGAAAAAAGAGACGTGGACGAGGTGGA